>JAACNH010005181.1:0-21177 GCA_019447015.1 Hymenochirus boettgeri | reverse complement strand
AGTGTTGTCTGTGAGACTGTCTGTGAGAGTACCTGTCTATCTGTGAGACTGTTGTGAAGAGGTTGTGTGAGGGTGTGTGTCGTGTGAGAGTGTTGTCTGTGAGATGTCAATGAGAGTGTCTATCTGTGAGACGTGAGAGTGTCTGTCTTGTGGGAGTGGAGGTGTGTCTGAGTGAGAGTGTCTGTCTGTGAGATGGTCTATGAGAGTGTCTGTCTATCTGTGAGACTGTGAGAGTGTGTCTGAGTTGAGAGTGTCTGTCTGTGAGGACGGTCTATGGAGGTTGTCTATCTGTGAGACTGTGAGAGGTCTGTTGTGGAGAGTGTGGTGGTGGGGGGGGTCTGTGTGTGACAGTGTCTGTCTGTGAGAGAGCTGTCTATCTGTAAGACGTCTGTGAGAATGTCTGTGTGTGGAGTGTCTGTCTTCGTGTAGAGTGTGTGTCTGTGTGAGAGTGTCTGTCTGTTGTGAGACTGTTGTTAGAGGTCTAAACTGTGTGAGAGTGTGTGGGGTGGGGGGGGGTCTGTGTGTGACAGTGTCTGTCTGTCTGGAGACTGTCTATTGTGAGACTGTGAGAGTGGCAGGTCTGTCTGTTGAGTGCCTGGAGATTGATGCCTGCTGTGGAGTGCTTCTCCACTGTGTGTGGGAGTAGTGCCTGTCAGTGTGCATTGGTGTAATGCCGTCGGGTGTGTGTGCAAGTAGAGCCTGTCAGTTGCATGGAGTAATGCCTGTTGGGTGTGGAGGAGTAGTGCCTATCAGTGTGTGTGGTGTAGAGTAGGGTCTGTAAGTACTTGTGGAATTAGTGTCTGTCTGTGAGAGTGTCTGTCTGTGAGACTGTGAGTGTCTGTCTGTGTGAAAGTGTCGTGTGTGAGAGTGTCTGTCTGTGGAGCTGTGAGTGTCTGTCTGTGTAAGAGTGGTTGTGTGGGGGGGTCGTGTGTGAGAGGTGTGGTCTGTGAGAGTGGTTCTATCTGTGAGAAGTGTGAGAGTGTCTGTGTGAGAGTGTGTCTGTGTGTGGTAGTGTCTGTCTATCTGTTAGAGTGTACTGTCTGTGTGAGAGTGTGTCTGTGTGTGAGAGTGTCTGTCTGTGAGACTGTCAATGAGAGTGTCTGTCTATCTGTGAGACTGTGAGAGTGTCTGCTGTGTGGGAGTGTGGTCTGAGTGAGAGTGTCTGTCTGTGGAGACGGTCTATGAGAGTGTCTGTCTTATCTGTGGACTGTCTGTGAGAGTGTCTGTCTGAGAGTGTGGGTGTGTGGGGGGGGTCTGTGTGTGACATAGTCTGTCTGTGAGACTGTCTGTGAGACTGTCTGTGAGAGAGTCTGTCTATCTGTAAGACTGTCTGGTGAGAATGCTGTGTGTGAGAGTGTCTGTCTGTGAGAGTGTCTGCTATCTGTGCGAGTGTGTCTGTGTGAGAGTCTGTCTGTCTGTGAGAGTGTCTGTGTCTGTGAGACTGCCTGTGGGAGTGACTTACTGTGTGAGAGTGTGTCTGTGTGTGTGTGGGGGGGTCTGTGTGTGAGGAGTGATCTGTGTCTGTGAGACTGTCTATCTGTGAGACTGTGAGATTGTCGCCTGTCTGTGTGAGTGCTGTGAGACTGTCTGTGAGAGTGTCTGACTGTGTGGGGAGTAGTGCCTGTCAGTGTGCATGGATGATGGTTGCTTGCAGTGTGTGTGGGAGTAGTGCCTGTTGGTGTGCATAGAGAGAGTAGTGCCTGGCATGTACGTGGGATAGTGACTGTTGGTGGGTGGGGGAGTAGAGTGCTGTTGGCATGTGTGTGCAAGTAGTGCCTGTCGGTTTGCGTTGGGAGTAATGCCTGTAGGGTGTGCAGGAGAAGTGCCTGTCAGTGTATGTCAGTGTATGTGTGAGGAGTGCCTGTTGGTGTGCCTGTCTGTGGGTGTGGGAGTAGTGTCTGTCTGTAGGGGTGGAAGTAGCATCTGTCTGGTGTGCAGGGAGTAGTGCCTATCGGTTGTGGAGGAGTAGTGCCTGTCGGTGTGTGTGGGGGAGGAGTACATCGTTGGCGTGCATGGGAGTAGTGCCAGCAGTTGTGTGTGAGATAGTTGCCATCGTGTGTGTGAAGTGGTGCTGTTGGTGAGTTGGGAGGAGTGCCTGTTGGTATGTGTGAAAGTCCCCAACATACCCCCCTTCTCAGACTGACTAACCTGAACAGGTAGTGAAGGGGGAGGGACTTAGAGGCTGGGGCCTCTGATTGCTTTGGGGGCTCTGAAGTTTTGGGGGCCAGTGACCACAAAATTTGATATTGGGGGGGGGTTCTGCTTGTCTCACTAAATGTGGTATTGGGTGGGTTTAATAGGTTTCCATGGGGGGGGGGGGGCACTGAATTGGTTATAAACTGATTGGGGGGCACAAAAAATATGATATCACACAGGGTGTGTGTTCACTGGGGGCGTCCGCAAACAGAGCACACAAAAACTTTCTGCTTTCTGTCTCCTCTGCCTCTCCTGGCTGTCTCCACATATGGTCTCTTCGGGCTCCACTTTATCTTGCCTCTGCCAGTGCAGTAAGTGGGCAAACTGTATGTGCCAGTCACAGTGGGCAAATTGTATGTGCCAGTCAAAGAGGGCAAAACATGTATGTGCCACTCACGGTGGGAAAAACGTATGTGCCACCACAGTGGGTAAACTTACATTGTGCCATTACAGTGGGCAAACTGTTTGTGCCAGTCTAGTGGGAAAACTTGTATGTGCCAATCACAATGGGAAAATTGTATGTGCCAGTGACAGTGGGAAATTGTATGTGCCCCTCACAGTGGGAAAACTTGTATGTGCCATTCACAGAGGCCTCTGATAATGTGGACGTTCTTCCATGAAATGCGTCAGGCTGTGAACATGTCTGTACTACTAATTTGCGAATATGATGTTATTGAATAAAGATTAACTTTATTATCCAGAGTGGTGGATCCCATTTTCTCTTGGAACTAATCTTCGATACAAGTAAGCACGGGGAAGGTGCTTCTATGGATATACCCGCCAGGTGGAGTTGATCGGAGTGCCGCTACGGAGGATTGGAGACAGAGTTTGAATAAAAAAAGTTCTGTTTCTTCACGATCTATCCAGCTAGAAACTGCAGAGGCAAAAGCAGCAAAAGCACCACCATCCTCTCAGTTCTGCTGATAATTGCAACAGTGTATCTGCTCCAAGTGCTGATTAGCACAATGCAATGTTGCAATTACAGCAGAACAGGAGGAGAGTTCGAGGTATACTGTTCTTTCCAGTCTGCTTTTGCCTCTGGCTGTTTCTTGCAGGATTAGATTGTGACAAGCAGTGTCTGCTAGCTAGGCGAGCAGTTCATTTAGACGGGAGAACAATGCAGTGGGCAAACCTGATTGTGTCAGTCATAGCGGCCAAACATTTATTTTCCTGTCGTCACAGTGGGCAAACTTGTATGTGCCAGTCACAGTGGGCAAAACTTGTATGTGCCAGTTACAGTTGAAAAATGTGGATGTACCAGTCAGTGAGCAAAACTTGAATGTGCCAGTCACAGTGGGCAAACTTGTATGTGTCAGTCACAGTGGGCAAACTGTATGTGCCAGTCACAGTGGGAAACATGTATGTATCTCTCCAGTAACAATGGGAAAGCTGCATGTGCCAGTCACAGTGGGCAAACTTGCATTTACTAGTCACACTGTGGGCAGACTTGTATGTTGAACAAAAATAGGAACTAGAACCCCACTCGGGTAAACAGGTGATAAAAGGGGGAGAACCCCATATATTTTATTCCAAACATAGCAATCCAATTGCGTCTTGAAATAACTGTAGGGGTTATCCCCCTTTATCACCTGTTCATCCGAGTGGCGTTTGTAGTTCCTCTTTTTGATCTGCAGAGTGACGATTGGCCTTTGGAATGAGTTTGAATGAAGAGAAAAACAGCAGTGCGTGAGTGGTCTCTCACTACTGTTTTAGCAAACTTGATGTACCAGTCACACTGTGGGCTAACTTAACAGTGTCTTCTGAACTGGAGGGCTAACCTAACTGTGTCTCCAGAAATAGAGGCGTGACCGAAACTGTGTCCGTGAACTAGAGGGCTGATCTTAAAGTGTCTGCTGAACTGGATGGAGGGTACAGCAGCCACGGTTGGTCATCCCCTTCATTCAGCGACACCGTTAAGTCAGCCTTCAGTTCACCAGACAATGTTAAGTAAACAGTGGATGGTTATCTGAAGGGTGACCTTACGGGCTGGTGAACTGGAGGGCTAACTAACATTGGCTGGTGTAATGGAGGGCTTGACCTACCAGTGTCTGCTAAACTGGAGGGCTGACTGACCTGACAGGTCTGTTAAACTGTGGGGCTGACCTAGCAGTGTCTGGGGAAATGGAGAGCTAACTGGCAGTGTCTGGTGAAACTGGAGTCTGACCTGACAGCATCTGGGGAAAGGAGGCCTGACCTAACAGTGTTGGGGAACTGGAGGGTGACTTGGCAGGGTCTGGTGAAATGAAGGGCCGACCTAAAATTGTCTGATAATGGAGGGCCCACTAAACAGTGTATGCTGAACTGAAGTCTGACCAAACAGTGTCTGTGTGAACTGGAGGGCTGACCTTACAGTGGCTGCTAAAATGGAGGGGGACCTACCAGTGGCTGCTGAACTAGAGGGGCTGAGCTACCAGTGGCTGCTGAACCAGAGGGCTGACTACCAGTGGCTGCTGAACTAGAGGGCTACCTAACAGAGGCTGCTAAACTGGAGGGCTGAACGGACAGTCTCTCGAACTAGAGGGATGAGCAGACAGTGTCTGCTGAACTGGAGGGCTGGAGGGTTAGCAGCCACTGTTAGGCCGCCTTCTGTTCACCAGACACTGTTAGTTAGTCCAGGCCACAGGCCACCACCCTATTTTTGCGGGGAAATGTAGAGGCGGCTTGAAAAGTTTGGCTCAGGTGCCAAAAGGTTTAGAAGCCCCCCAGATAACTGGGGGCCATGAATCATGTATCACTAGGGGCTACTAAATGTGGTAATGGGGGCAGTTATTCACTAGGGACCACTGAATGGGTATCACTGGGATAAATTTAATGGGGACCTCTGACTGATCTTACTTTTGGGGCTATAAATTGTGTACCACATGAGGCCTAAATGTGGGTATCTTGGGGGGGCAAGTTATGTAGTTTTACTGGGGGGGCCTCTGACTGCTCTCACTTTTGGGGGGCCACTCATTGGGTAACACTTGGGGCCACTAAATGTGGTATTACAGGTATCACTATAGTTAATCTAAACCAGGAGCGGTGGGAAATTTTCTAATTTGTCTAAATGGAACAGACCCTCATTTTGGCAGCCAGAACAGCATTCCAAGAATGTAGACCCCAGTTACAGCACTAAGAAACACCTGTTCCGGCAGCCACAAAAGAGCCCAAAGGGTACATATACCTGTTCTGGCAGTCAGAACAGCATTCAAGGGTGCAGACACTGTTCCAGTAGCAAGACCTGAGTTCCCAGGGTGCAGACCCCTGTTTTGGCTGCCAGATCAGCATTCCCAAGGTGTAGACCCCAGCTCCATCCATCAGAACAGAGCTCCCAGGGTGCAGAACTCAATTCTTGACACCAGAACAGACTTCTCAGTGAGTATTTCCTATTCTCTGAACCTGGAACATATTCCCAGGGTGAATCCCCCCATTCTGGCCACAAGAAGGGGGGATTAACAAGAATGGCCACAGTGTTCCCCAGGTGCAGACCCCTGTTCGGCCACCAGAACAAAGTTCCCAGGGTGTAAACCCCATTCAGGCCACCAGAACAGAGTTATCAATAAAGTAAAGGTAATCCTCGCACTCGTCCACACGTGGGTGCCCACTCCTCCAGATAGTCCAACCCTTAATGGACATATATAATCGGGAACAGCAGAAAAGCAAGTCGCACTCCAAAGTAAATTAAGTTGAATTTATTATTGACATACAATATATCACAAACGTTTGGGGGGGAAACATGCCCCCTTCTCAGGTGATACCAGAGGAAGGGGGCATGTTTCCCCCCGAAACGTTGTGATATATGTGTGGTCAATAATAAATTCATTAATTTACTTTGGGTGCGACCTCGCTTCTGCTGTTTCACAGAACAGAGTTCCCAGTTGCGACCCGTTCTGGCCACCAGAACAGAGTTCTAGGGTGCAGACCCCTGTTCCGGCCACCAGAACAGAGTTCCCAGGCTGTAGACCGTGTTCTGGCCACAGAACAGCGTTCTCAGGGTGAAAGCCTTTGTTCCGCGCCACCAGAACAGAGTTCCCAGGCTGCAGACCCCTTTTCGGTCACCAAAAAAGAGGTTCCCAGGGTGAAAAGTCCGTTCCGGCCACCAGAAACGAGTTCCCAGGATGCAGACCCCTGTTCCAGCCACCAGAACACAGCTCCCAGGGTGAAAAGCCCTGTTCCAGCCACCAGAACAGAGTTCCCAGGGGTGTAAACCCCCATTCTGGCCACCAGAAACAGAGTTTCCAGGGTGCAGACCCCCGTTCCGGCCCCAGAACAGAGTTCCCAGGGTGAAAAGCCCTGTTCCGGCCACCAGAACAGAGTGACACAGTAATGTATACTAAAACCCCTTGTTTATTAAGTATGCCCGTGTGCAGATAATTGATATTGTATGGGGCCTAGGAATGTGCATTGATTATCTTTCTATGTTTGTAAAACCCCCGTTCTAGCCACCAGAATAGAGTTCCCAGTCTGCAGACCCCTGTTCCGGCACCAGAACAGAGTTCCCAGGGTGTAAACCCCGTTCCGGCCACCAGAACAGAGTTTCTAGGCTGCAGACCCCAGTTCCGGCCACCAAAATAGAGTTCCAGGGGGAATAGTCTTGTTCCGGCCACCAAACAGAGTTCCCAGGGTGCTACCCCTGTTCCGGCCACCTGAAAAAAATTCTAGGCGCAGAACCTGTTCCGGCCACCAGAACAGAGTCCCAGTCTGCAGACCCCTGTTCCGGCCACACCAAAACAGAGTTCCCAGGGGTGAAAAAGCCTGTTCGGCCACCAGAACAATATTCCCAGGGAGGAGTGTAAAGCCCTGTTCTGGCCACCAGAACAGAGTTCCCAGGGTGTAAACCCCGTACAGCCACCAGAAAATAGAGTTCCCAGTCTGCAGACCCTGTTCCAGCCACCAAAACAGAGTTCGCAGGGTGAAAAGCCCTGTTCCGGCCACAGAACAGAGTTCCCAGGGTGAAACCCTCGTTCCGGCCACCAGAACAGAGGTCATAGGCTGCAGACCCCAGGTCCGGCACCAAAACAGAGTTCCCAGGGTGAATAGTCCCTGTTCCGGCCACCTGAACAAAATTCTGGCTGCAGACCCCTGTTCCGGCCACCCGAACAGAGTTCCCAGTCTGCAGACCCCTGTTCCGGCCACCAAAACAGATTTCCAGGGTGAAAAGCCCTGTTCCGGCACCCAGAACAATGTTCCCAGGGTGAAAACCCCTATTCCGGCCACCAGAACAGAGTTCCCAGGGTGAAAAGCCCTGTTCAGGCCACCAGAACAGAGTTCCCAGGATGCAGACCCCTGTTCCGGCACCAAACATAGTTCCCAGGGTTAAAAAGCCCTGTTCCGGCCTCCAGAACTGAGTTCCCAGTCTGCAGACCCGTTCGGCACCAGAACAGAGTTCCAGGGTGAAAAGCCCTGTTCCGGCCACCAGAACAGAGTTTCCAGGGTGGTAGTAAACCCCCGTTCCAGCCACCAGAACATAGTTCCCAGGGTGTAAAACCCCCGTTCCGGCCACCAGAACAGAGTTCCCAGGTGCAGACCCTATTCCGGCCACTAGAACAGAGTTCCCAGGGTGGAAAGCTTTCCGGCCACAGAACAGAGTTCCCAGGGTGTAAACCCCCATTCTGGCCACAGAAACAGAGTCCCAGGGTGCGAACCCCTGTTCGGCCACCAAAACAGAGTTCCCAGAGTGAAAAGCCCTGTTCCGGCCACCAGAACAATGTTCCCAGGGTCAAAACCTCTATTCCGGGCCACCCGAAACAGAGTTCCAGGGTGAAAAGCCCGTTCCGGCCACCAGAACAGAGTTCCCAGGGTGTAAACCCCCGTTCTTGCCACCAGAACAGAGTTCCCAGGGTTCAGACCCCTGTTCCGGCCACCAAAACAGAGTTCCCAAAGTGAAAAGCCCTGTTCCGGCCACCAGAAGAGAGTTCCAGGGTGTAAACCCCGTTCGGCCAACAGAACATAGTCCCAGGGTGTAAACCCTGTTCCGGCCACCCGAAACAGAGTTCCCAGGGTGCAGACCCCTATTCCGGCCACTAGAAACAGGAGTTCCCAGTGGAAAAGCCGTTCCGGCCACCAGAACAGAGTTCCCAGGGTGTTAACCACCATTCTGGCCACCAGAACAGAGTTCCCAGGGTGCAGACCCCTGTTCCGGCCACCAAAAACGAGTTCCCAGAGTGAAAAGCCCTGTTCCGGCCACCAGAACAATGTTCCCAGGGTCAAAACCCCTATTCCGGGCCACAGAACAGAGTTCCCAGGGTGTGAAAAGCCCTGTTCCGGAACCAGAACAGAGTTCCCAGGGTGGTAAACCCCTGTTCTTGCCACCAGAAAGAGAGTCCCAGGTTCAGACCCCTGTTCCGGCCACCAAAAGAGTTCCCAGAGTGAAAAGCCCTGTTCTGGCCACCAGAACATTGTTCTCAGGGTCAAAACCCCTATTCGGCCACCAGAAACAGAGTTCCCAGGGTGAAAAGCCCTGTTCCGGCCACCAGAACATAGTTCCCAGGGTGAAAAGCCCTGTTCCGGCCACCAGAACAGAGTTCCCAGTCTGCAGACCCTGTTCCGGCCACAGAACAGAGTTCCCAGGTGAAAAGCCCTGTTCCGGCCACCAGAACAGAGTTCCCAGGGTGTAAACCCCGT
This sequence comes from Hymenochirus boettgeri, assembly GCA_019447015.1. Lineage (NCBI taxonomy): Eukaryota > Metazoa > Chordata > Amphibia > Anura > Pipidae > Hymenochirus > Hymenochirus boettgeri. Next base: position 12,378 of record JAACNH010005181.1, on the reverse strand, counting down.
TCCAGCCACCAGTATAGAGTTCCCATGGTGCAGACCCCTGTTCGGCCACCAGAACAGAGTTCCCAGGGTGTAAACCCCTGTTCCGGCCACCAGAACAGAGTTCCCAGGATGCAGACCCCTGTTCTGGCCACCAAAAAAGAGTTCCCAGAGTGAAAAGACCTGTTTCGGCCAACAAAACAGAGTTTCCAGGGTGAAAAGCGTTCCAGCCACCAAAACAGGTCCCAGGGTGTAAACCCCCGTTCCGGCCAACAGAACAGAGTTCCCAGGGTGTAAACCCTCGTTCTGGCCACCAGAACAGAGTTCCCGGGTGTAAACCCCCGTTCCGGCCACCAGAACAGAGTTCCCAGTCTGCATACCCCTGTTCGGGCCACCGAACAGAGTTCCCAGGGTGAAAAAGCCCTGTTCCGGCCACCAGAACAGAGTTCCCAGGGTGTAAACCCCGTTCCAGCCAAAATAATAGAGTTTCCAGGTTGCAGACCCCTATTCCGGCCACCAGAACAAGAGTTCCAGTCTGCAGACCCCTGTTCCAGCCACCAGAACAGAGTTCCAGGGTGAAAAGCCGTTCCAGCCACCCGAACAGAGTTCCCAGGGTGCAGACCCCCGTTCCGGCCACCAGCAAGTTCCCAGGGTGTAAACCCCCGTTCCGGCCACCAGAACAGAGTTCCCAGGGTGTAGACTCCCGTTCCGGCCACCAGACAGAGTTCCCAGGGTGCAGACCACTGTTCCAGATACTAGAACAGAGTTCCCAGGGGTGTAACATTAATTTCAGTAAGTCTTAAATATATTTTAAAGTGGGTTGTAATTTTGCAATCTTTCAATAGATGGCGCTGTTGTTTTTTTCGTTCCGTTCGGGGACTGTTCCGGTTTTTATCTAGTCCCCAGGGTGTAAACCCCCGTTCCGGCCACCAGAAACAGAGTTCCCAGTCTGCAACCCTGTTCGGGCCACCAGAACGGAGTCCCAGGGTTGAAAAGCCTGTTCCGGCCACCAGAACAGAGTTCCCAGGGTGGACACCCCTGTGCCAGCCACAAAATTAGAGTTCCAGGTTGCAGACCCCTATTCCGGCCACCAGAACAGAGTTCCCAGTTGCAGACCCCTGTTCCAGCCACCAGAACAGAGTTCCCAGGGTGAAAAGCCCTGTTCCAGCCACCAGAACAGAGTTCCCAGGGTGCAGACCCCCGTTCCGGCCACCGAACATAGTTCCCAGGGTGAAAAGCCCTGTTCCGGCCACCAGAACAGAGTTCTCAGGGTGTAAACCCCCGTTCCAGCCAACAAGAACATTAGTTCCCAGGTGTAAACCCCCGTTCCGGCCACCAGAAACGAGTTCCCAGGGTGCAGACCCCTATTCCGGCCACTAGAACAGAGTTCCAGGGTGAAAAGCCCTATTCCGGCCACCAGAACAGAGTTCCCAGGGTGTAAACCCCCATTCTGGCCACCAGAACAGAGTTCCCAGGGTGCAGACCCTGTTCCGGCCACCAAAACAGAGTTCCCAGAGTGAAAAGCCCTGTTCCGGCCACCAGAACAATGTTCCCAGGGTCAAAACTCTATCCGGGCCACCAGAACAGAGTTCCAGGGTGAAAAAGCCCTGTTCCGGCCCACCAGAACAGAGTTCCCAGGGTTGTAAACCCCCTTTCTTGCCACCAGAACAGAGTTCCCAGGGTTCAGACCCTGTTTCGGCACCAAAACAGAGTTCCCAAGTGAAAAGCCCTGGTCGGCCACCAGAAGAGAGTTTCCAGGGGTAAACCCCGTTCCGGCCAACAGAACATAGTTCCCAGGGTGTAAAACCCCTGTTCCGGCCACCAGAACAGAGTTCCCAGGGTGCAGACCCCTATTCCGGCCACTAGAACAGAGTTCCCAGGGTGAAAAGCCTGTTCCGGCCACCAGAACAGAGTTCCCAGGGTGTAAACCACCATTCTGGCCACCAGAACAGAGTTCCAGGGTGCAGACCCGTTCCGGCCCCCAAAACAGAGTTCCCAGAGTGAAAAGCCCTGTTCCGCACCCGAACAATGTTCCCAGGTCAAAACCCCTATTCCGGGCCACCAGAACAGAGTTCCCAGGGTTGAAAAGCCCTGTTCCGGCAACCAGAACAGAGTTCCCAGGGTGGTGTAAACCCCTGTTCTTGCCACCAGAACAGAGTCCAGGGTTCAGACCCCTGTTCCGGCCACCAAACAGAGTTCCCAGAGTGAAAAGCCCTGTTCTGGCCACCAGAACATGTTCAGGGTCAAAACCCCTATTCCGGCCACCAGAACAGAGTTCCCAGGGTGGAAAAGCCCTGTTCCGGCCAACAGAAAATAGTTCCCAGGGTGTAAAGCCCTGTTCCGGCCACCAGAAACAGTTCCAGTCTGCAGACCCCTGTTCGGCCACCAGAACAGAGTTCCCAGGGTGGTGAAAAGCCCTGTTCCGGCCACCAGAACAGAGTTCCCAGGGTGTAAACCCCCGTTCAGCCACCAGTATAGAGTTCCCATGGTGCAGACCCCTGTTCCGGCCACCAGAACAGAGTTCCCAGGGTGTAAACCCCTGTTCCGGCCACCAGAAACGAGTTCCCAGGATGCAGACCCCTGTTCTGGCCACCAAAACAGAGTTCCCAGAGTGAAAAGACCGTTTCGGCCAACAAAACAGAGTTTCCAGGGTGAAAAGCCCTGTTCCAGCCACAAAACAGAGTTCCCAGGGTGTAAACCCCGTTCCGGCCAAACAGAACAGAGTTCCCAGGGTGTAAACCCCGTTCTGGCCACCAGAACAGAGTTCCCAGGGTGTAAACCCCCGTTCCGGCCACAGAACAGAGTTCCCAGTCTGCATACCCCTGTTCGGGCACCAGAACAGAGTTCCCAGGGTTGAAAAGCCCTGTCCGGCCACCAGAACAAGAGTTCCCAGGGTGTAAACCCCCGTTCCAGCCAAAATAATAGAGTTTCCAGGTTGCAGACCCCTATTCGGCCACCAGAACAGAGTTCCCAGTCTGCAGACCCCTGTTCCAGCCCACCAGAACAGAGTTCCCAGGGTTGAAAAGCCCTGTCCAGCCACCAGAACAGAGTTCCCAGGGTGTGCGACCTCCCACCTCTTCCGGCCACCAGAAATAGTTCCCAGGGTGTAAACCCCCGTTCCGGCCACCAGAACAGAGTTCCCAGTCTGCATACCCCTGTTCGGGCCACCAGAACAGAGTTCCAACAGCTAACTATATTGAAAATTGCAAATTACACCACTTTTAAAATATATTTAAGACTACTGAAATAATGTCTACACCCTGGGAACTCTGTTCTAGTATCTGGAACAGTGGTCTGCACCCTGGGAACTCTGTTCTGGTGGCCGGAACGGGAGTCTACACCCTGGAACTCTGTTCTGGTGGCCGGAACGGGGGTTTACACCCTGGGAACTATGTTCTGGTGGCCGGAACGGGGTTGCACCCTGGGAACTCTGTTCTGGTGGCTGGAACAGGGCTTTTCACCCTGGGAACTCTGTTCTGGTGGCTGGAACAGGGGTCTGCAGACTGGGAACTCTGTTCTGGTGGCCGGAATAGGGGTCTGCAACCTGGAAACCTATTATTTGGCTGGAACGGGGGTTTACACCCTGGGAACTCTGTTCTGGTGGCCGGAACAGGGTTTTCACCCTGGGAACTCTGTTCTGGTGGCCCGAACAGGGGTATGCAGACTGGGAACTCTGTTCTGGTGGGCGGAACGGGGGTTTCACACCCTGGGAACTCTGTTCTGGTGGCCGAACGGGGTTTACACCTGGGAACTCTGTTCTGTTGGCCGGAACGGGGTTTACACCCTGGGAACTCTGTTTTGGTGGCTGGAACAGGGCTTTTCACCCTGGAAACTCTGTTTTGTTGGCCGAAACAGGTCTTTCACTCTGGGAACTCTGTTTTGTGGCCAGAACAGGGGTCTGCATCCTGGGAACTCTGTTCTGGTGGCCGGAACAGGGGTTTACACCCTGGGAACTCTGTTCTGGTGGCCGGAACAGGGGTCTGCACCATGGGAACTCTATACTGGTGGCTGGAACGGGGGTTTACACCCTGGGAACTCTTGTTCTGGTGGCGGAACAGGGCTTTTCACCCTGGGAACTCTGTTCTGGTGGCCGAACAGGGGTCTGCAGACTGGGAACTCTGTTCTGGTGGCCGGAACAGGGCTTTCACCCTGGGAACTATGTTCTGGTGGCCGGAACAGGGCTTTTCACCCTGGGAACTCTGTTCTGGTGGCCGGAATAGGGGTTTTGACCCTGAGAACAATGTTTCGGTGGCCAGAACAGGGCTTTTCACTCTGGGAACTCTGTTTTGGTGGCCGGAACAGGGTCTGAACCCTGGGAACTCTGTTCTGTGTGGCAAGAACAGGGGTTACACACCTGGGAACTTGTCGTTTGTTGCCGGAACAGGGCTTTTCACCCTGGGAACTCTGTTCTGGTGGCCGGAATAGGGTTTTGACCCTGGGAACATTGTTTGGGGCCGGAACAGGGCTTTTCACTCTGGGAACTCTGTTTTGGTGGCCGGAACAGGGGTCTTGCACCCTGGGAACTCTGTTTCTGGTGGCCAGAATGGGGTTTACACCCTGGGAACTCTGTTCGGTGGCGGCCGGAACAGGGTTTTCACCCTGGGAACTCTGTTTTAGGGCCGGAATAGGGGTCTGCACCCTGGGAACTCTGTTCTGGTGGCCGGAACAGGGGTTTACACCCTGGGAACTATGTTCTGTTGGCCGGAACGGGGGTTTACACCCTGGAAACTCTCTTCTGGTGGCCGGAACAGGGCTTTTCACTTGGGAACTCTGTTTTGGTGGCCGAACAGGGGTCTGAACCCTGGGAACTCTGTTCTGGTGGCAAGAACGGGGGTTTACACCCTGGGAACTCTTTCTGGTGGCCGGAACAGGGCTTTTCACCCTGGGAACTCTGTTCGGTGGCCCGGAATAGAGGTTTTGACCCTGGGAACATTGTTCTGGTGGCCGGAACAGGGCTTTTCACTCTGGGAACTCTGTTTTGGTGGCGGAACAGGGGTCTGCACCCTGGGAACTCTGTTCTGGTGGCCAGAATGGGGGTTTACACCCTGGGAACTCTGTTTGGTGGCCGGAACAGGGCTTTTCACCCTGGACATCTGTTCTAGTGGCCGGAATAGGGGTCTGCACCCTGGGAACTCTGTTCTGGTGGCGGAACGGGGGTTTACACCTGGGAACTATGTTTTGCTGGTGGAACGGGGGTTTACACCCTGGAAACTCTGTTCTGGTGGCCGGAACAGGGCTTTCACCCTGGGAATCTGTTCTGGTGGCCGGAAAGGGGTCTGCGAATGGGAACTCAGTTCTGGGGCGGAACAGGGCTTTTCACCCTGGGAACTATGTTCTGGTGGCCGGAAACAGGGGTCTGCAACTGGGAACTCTGTTCTGGTGGCCGAACGGGCTTTTCACCCTGGGAACTCTGTTTGGTGGCGGAATAGGGGTTTTCACCCTGGAACATCTGTTCTTGTGGCCGGAACAGGGCTTTTCACCTGGGAACTCTGTTTTGGTGGCGGAAAGGGGTTGCAGACTGGGAACTCTGTTCTGGTGGCGGGTCCGGAAACAGGGGTCTGCAGCCTAGAATTTTTGTTTTCAGGTGGCCGGAACAGATATTCACCCTGGAACTCTGTTTTGGTGGCCGGAACTGGGGTTGCAGCTGAACTCTGTTCTGGTGGCCGGAACGGGGTTAACCCCTGGGAACTCGTTCTGGTGGCGGAACAGGGCTTTTCACCCTGGAACTCTGTTTGGTGGCCGAACAGGGGGATGAGACTGGGAACTCTGTTCTGGTGGCCGGAACGGGGGAATTTACACCCTGGGAAATCTGTTTTGGTGGCCGGAACGAGGGTTTACACCATGGGAACTCTGTCTGTTGGCCGGGAACGGGGGTTTACACCCTGGGAACTCTGTTTTGGTGGCTGGAAAGGGCTTTTCCCTGGAAACTCTGTTTGTTGGCCGAAACAGGTCTTTTCACTCTGGGAACTTGTTTTGGTGGCAGAACAGGGGTCTGCATCCTGGGAACTCTGTTCTGGTGGCCGGAACAGGGGTTTACACCCTGGGAACTCTGTTCTGGTGGCCGGAACAGGGGTCTGCACCATGGGAACTCTATACTGGTGGCTGGAACGGGGGTTTACACCCTGGGAACTCTGTTCTGGTGGCCGGAACAGGGCTTTTCACCCTGGGAACTCTGTTCTGGTGGCCGGAACAGGGGTCTGCAGATCGGGAACTCTTTTGGTGGCCAGAACAGGGCTTTTCACCTGGGAACTATGTTCTGGTGGCCGGAACGGGCTTTTCACACCCTGGGAACTCTGTTCTGGTGGCCGGGAATAGGGGTTTTGACCCTGAGAACAATGTTTGGTGGCCAGAACAAGGCTTTTCACTCTGGGAACTCTGTTTTGGTGGCCGGAACAGGGGTCTGAACCTGGGAACTCTGTTTCTGGTGGCAAGAACAGGGGTTTACACCTGGGAACTCTGTTCTGGTTGCCGGAACAGGGCTTTTCACCCTGGGAACTCTGTTCTGGTGGCCCGGAATAGGGGTTTTGACCCTGGGAAATTGTTCTGGTGGGGAACAGGGCTTTTCACTCTGGGAACTCTGTTTTGGTGGCCGGAACAGGGGTCTGCACCCTGGGAACTCTGGTTCTGGTGGCCAGAATGGTGGTTTACACCCTGGAACTCTGTTCTGGTGGCCGGAACAGGGCTTTTCACCCTGGGAACTCTGTTTAGTGGCCGGAATAGGGGTCTGCACCCTGGAACTCTTGTCTGGTGGCCGGAACAGGGGTTTACACCCTGGGAACTTGTTCTGTTGGCGGCGAACGGGGGTTTTACCCTGGAAAAATCTCTTCTGGTGGCCGGAACAGGGCTTTTCACTTTGGAACTCTGTTTTGGTGGCCGGAACAGGGGTCTGAACCCTGGGAACTCTGTTCTGGTGGCAAGAAAGGGGGTTTACACCTGGGAACTCTGTTCTGGTGGCCGGAACAGGGCTTTTCACCTGGGAACTCTGTTCTGGTGGCCCGGAATAGAGGTTTGACCCTGGGAAACATTGTTCTGGTGCCGGAACAGGGCTTTTCACTCTGGGAACTCTGTTTTGGTGGCCGGAACAGGGGTCTGCACCCTGGGAACTCGTTCTGGTGGCCAGATGGGGGGTTTACACCCTGGGAACTCTGTTCTGGTGGCCGGAACAGGGCTTTTACCCTGGGAACTCTGTTCTAGTGGGAATAGGGGTCTGCACCCTGGGAACTCTGTTTGGTGGCCGGAACGGGGGTTTACACCCTGGGAACTATGTTCTGGTGGCTGGAACGGGGGTTTTACACCCTGGAAACTCTGTTCTGGTGGCCGGAAACAGGGCTTTTCACCGGAACTTGTTCTGGTGGCCGGAACAGGGGTTGCAGACTGGGAACTCAGTTTGGAGGCCGGAACAGGGCTTTTCACCCTGGGAACTATGTTTGGTGGCCGGAACAGGGGTCTGCATCCGGGAACTCTGTTTGTGGCTGGCTGCCTGAACAGGGCTTTTCACCCTGGGAACTCTGTTCTGGTGGCCGGAATAGGGGTTTTCACCCTGGGAACATTGTTCTGGTGGCCGGAACAGGGCTTTTCACCCTGGGAACTCTGTTTTGGTGGCCGGAACAGGGGTCTGCAGACTGGGAAAATCTGTTCTGGTGGCCGGAACAGGGGTCTGCAGCCTAGAATTTTGTTCAGGTGGCCGGAACAGGGACTATTCACCCTGGGAACTCTGTTTTGGTGGCCGGAACTGGGGTCTGCAGCCTATGAACTCTGTTCTGGTGGCCGGAAACGAGGGTTTACACCTGGGAACTCTGTTCTGGTGGCCGGAACAGGCTTTTCACCCTGCGAACTCTGTTTTGGTGGTGGCTGGAACAGGGGTCTGCAGAATGGGAACTCTATCTGGTGGCTGGTACGGGGTTTACACCCTGGGAATCTGTTCTGGTGGCCAGAAACAGGGCTTTACACCCCTGGGAATATTGTTCTGGTGGCCGGAAACAGGGCTTTTCACCCTGGGAACTCTGTTTTGGGTGGCCGGAACAGGGGTCTGCAGACTGGGAACTCTGTTCTGGTGGCCGGAACAGGGGTCTGCAGCTAGAATTTTTTTCAGGTGCGGCGGAACAGGGTATGCACCCTGGGAACTCTGTTTGGTGGCCGGAAACAGACTATTCACCCTGGGAACTCTATTTTGGTGGCCGGAACTGGGGTCTGCAGCCTAGGAACTCTGTTCTGGTGGCCGGAAAAGGGGGTTTACACCTGGGAACTCTGTTCTGGGGGCCGGAACAGGGGTCTGCAGACTGGGAACTCTATTCTGGTGGCTAGAACGGGGGTTTACAAACATAGAAAAGATAATCATAGCACATTCCTAGGCCCCATACAATATCTATTATCTGCACACTGGCATAACTTAATAAACAAAGGGGTTTTAGTAACATTACTGTATCACTCTGTTCTGGTGGCCGGAACAGGGCTTTTCACCCTGGGAACTCTGTTCTGGTGGCCGGAACGGGGGTCTGCACCCTGGAAACTCTTTTCTGGTGGCAGAATGGGGGTTTACACCTGGGAACTCTGTTCTGGTGGTGGAACAGGGCTTTTCACCCTGGGAGCTGTGTTCTGGTGGCTGGAACAGTGGTCTGCATCCTGGGAACTCTGTTCTGGTGGCCGGAACAGGACTTTTCACCCTGGGAACTCTTTTTTGGTGACCGGAAAAGGGGTCTGCAGCCTGGGAACTCTGTTCTGGTGGCGGAAAAAGGCTTTCACCCTGGAGAACGCTGTTTGGTGGCCAGAACAACGGGTCTACAGCCTGGGAACTCTGTTTGGTGGCCGGAACAGGGGTCGCACACCTAGGAACTCTGTTCTGGTGGCAGAAACGGGTCTGCACCCTGGAACTCTGTTCTGGTGGAAACAGCAGAAAAGCGAGGGTCGCACTCCAAAGTAAATTAAATTGAATTTATTATTGACCACACATATATCACAACGTTTCGGGGGGAAAACTGCCCCTTCCTCTGGTGATCACCTGAGGAAGGGGGCATGTTTTCCCCCCCAAACGTTTGTGATATATGTATGGTCAATAATAAATTCAACTTAATTTACTTTGGAGTGCGACCCTTGCTTTGCTGTTTCCGATTGATATATGTCCATTAGGGTTGGACTATCTGGAGGAGTGGGCACCCACGTGTGGACGAGTGCAGAGGATTACCTTTACTTTATTGGATAAACTCTGTTCTGGTGGCCTGAATGGGGGTTTACACCCTGGGAACTTTGTTTGGTGGCCAGAAAAGGGGTCTGCACCTGGGGAACACTGTGGCCATTCTTGTTACTCCCCCATTCTTGTGGCCAGAATGGGGGATTCACCCTGGGAATTATGTTCCAGGTTCAGAGAATGAGGAAATACTCACTGAGAAGTCTGTCTTGGTGTCAGAATTGAGTTCTGCACCCTGGGAGCTCTGTTCTGATGGATGGAGCTGGGGTCTACACCTTGGGAATGCTGATCTGGCAGCCAAAACAGGGGTCTGCACCCTGGGAACTCAGGTCTTGCTACTGAACCGTGTCTGCACCCTTGAATGCTGTTCTGACTGCCAGAACAGGATATGTACCTTTGGGCTCTTTTGTGGCTGCCGGAACAGGTGTTTCTTAGTGCTGAACTGGGGTCTACATTCTTGGAATGCTGTTCTGGCTGCCAAATGAGGGTTGTTCCATTTAGACAAATTAGAAAATTTCCCACCGCTTCCTGGTTTAGATTAACTATAGTGATACCTGTAATACCACATTAGTGGCCCCAAGTGTTACCCATTGGTGGCCCCCCAAAAGTGAGAGCAGTCAGAGGCCCCCCCAGTAAAACTACATAACTGCCCCCCCAAGATACCACATTTAGTGGCCCTCAGTGGTACACATTTAGTAGCCCCAAAAAGTAAGATCAGTCAGAGGTCCCCATTGAAATTTATCCAAGTGATACCCATTCAGTGGTCCCTAGTGAATAACTGCCCCCATTACCACATTTAGTAGCCCCTAGTGATACATGATTCAGTGGCCCCCAGTTATCTGGGGGGCTTCTAGACCTTTTGGCACCTGAGCCAAACTTTTCAAGCCGCCTCTACATTTCCCCGCAAAAATAGGGTGGTGGCCTGTGGCCTGGACTAACTATAACAGTGTCTAGTGAACTAGAAGGTGGCCTAACAGTGGCTGCTAAACCCTCCAGCCCTCCAGTTCAGCAGACACTGTCTGCTCATCCTCTAGTTCGAGAGACTGTCCGGTCAGCCCTCCAGTTTAGCAGCCTCTGTTAGGTTAGCCCTCTAGTTCAGCAGCCACTGGTAGGTCAGCCCTCTGGTTCAGCAGCCACTGGTAGCTCAGCCCTCTAGTTCAGAGCCACTGGTAGGTCGCCCCCTCCATTTTAGCAGCCACTGTAAGGTCAGCCCTCCAGTTCAGCAGACACTGTTTGGTCGACCTTCAGTTCAGCATACACTGTTTAGTGAGCCCTCCATTATCAGACAATGTTAGGTCGGCCCTTCAGTTCACCAGACCCTGCCAAGTCACCCTCCAGTTCCCCAAACACTGTTAGGTCAGGCCTCCAGTTCCCCAGATGCTGTCAGGTCAGACCTCCAGTTACCAGACACTGCCAAGTTAGCTCTCCATTTCCCCAGACCACTGCTAGGTCAGCCCACCAGTTTAACAGACAACTGTCAGGTCAGGTCAGCCCTCCAGTTTAGCAGACACTGGTAGGTCAAGCCCTCCATTACACCAGCCATGTTAGTTAGCCCTCCAGTTCACCAGCCACTGTAAGGTCAGCCCTTCAGATTACCATCCACTGTTTACTTAACAGTTGTCTGGTGAACTGAAGGCTGACTTAACGGTGTTGCTGAAATGGAGGGATGACCAAACGTGGCTGCTGTACCCTCCATCCAGTTCAGCAGACACTTTAAGATCAGCCCTCTAGTTCACGGACACAGTTCGGTCAGCCCTCTATTTCTGGAGACACAGTTAGGTAGCCCTCCAGTTAGAGACACTGTTAAGTTAGCCCACAGTGTGACTGGTACTACAAGTTTGCTAAAACAGTAGTGGAGAGACACACTCACGCACTGCTAGTTTTCTCTTCATTCAAACTCCATTCCAAAGGGCCAATCGTCACTGCAGATCAAAAAGAGGAACTACAAACGCCATCGGATGAACAGGTGATAAAGGGGGATAACCCCTACATTTATTCAGACGCAATTGGATTGCTATGTGTTGGAATAAAATATATGGGGTTCTCCCCCTTTATCACCTGTTTACCCGAGTGGGGCTAGTTCCTATTTTGTTCTACATACAAGTCTGCCACAGTGTGACTAGTTAATGACAAGTTTGCCCACTGTGACTGGCACATGCAAGCTTTCCCATTGTTAGAGAGATACATACATGTTGCCCACTGTGACTGGCACATACAAGTTTGCCCACTGTGACTGACACATACAAGTTTGCCCACTGTGACTGGCACATTCAAGTTTGCTCACTGACTGGTACATACACATTTTTCAACTGTAACTGGCACATACAAGTTTTGCCCACTGTGACTGGCACATACAGTTTGCCCACTGTGACTGACAGGAAAATAAATGTTTGGCCGCTATGACTGACACAACAGTTTGCCACTGCAATGTTCTCCGGCTAAATGAACTGCTCGCCTAGCTAGCAGAACACTGCTTGTCACAATCTAATCCTGCAAGAAACAGCAGAGGCAAAGCAGCTGGAAAGAACAGTATCGAACTCTCCTTCTGTTCTGCGTTAATTGCAACATTGCATTGTGCTAATCAGCATTGGAGCAGATACACTGTTGCAATTATCAGCAGAACTGAGAGATGGTGGTGCTTTAGACTGCTTTTGCCTCTGCAGTTTCTAGCTGGATAGATCGTGATAGAAAACAGAACTTTTTTTATTCAAACTCTGTCTCCAATCCTCCAGTAGCGGCACTCCGAATCAACTCCACCTGGCGGGTATATCCATAGAAGCACCTTCCCCGTGCTTAACTTGTATCGAAGATTAGTTCCAAAGAGAAATGGGATCCACCATCTGGATAAATAAAAGTTAATCTTTATTCAATAACATCATTCGCAAATTAGTAGTACAGACATGTTCACAGCCTGAGCATTTCATGAGAAGAACGTCCACATTATCAGAGGCCTCTGTGAATGGCACATACAAGTTTTCCCACTGTGAGGGGCACATACAATTTCCACTGTCACTGGCACATACAATTTTTACCCATTGTGATTGGCACATACAAGTTTTCCCACTGACTGGCACAAACAGTTTGCCCACTGTAAATGGCACACTGTAGTTTACCCACTGTGAGTGGCCATACGTTTTTCCCACCGTGAGTGGCACATACATGTTTGCCCTCTTTGCTGGCCCATTCCACTTTGCCCCCCTGTGCGGGCCCCTCCCCGT
>JAACNH010005180.1:0-21180 GCA_019447015.1 Hymenochirus boettgeri | reverse complement strand
AGGGAAGGAAAAAAAGAGGGAGCAAATCCATTGCGAATATTATTGTTCCGCAGGCAATTGAAAGATTCACTGAATTAGGTCGGTTGAGTCTAACTATGTACTTACATTGATAATTACCGCAGTTTGGTGTCAGGAAGTGATAATGTGTGTCATAGGCTGCGCGTTCCGCTGAGTTATTTTTCTATTTGTAGTAATCAATGGGAAACAGATTATCCTGTTAGTCCTCAATGCCTTAAAGGAGTTAATGTTCTTACCCAAGAATGAGACACTACCAGCAATATTTGCAAAGTGAGGCACAGCTTTCTGTTTGCTTAGTCATTTTTACAAATCCCAGATAACATTAATCTTGTCCAGCATGGAGCTATTTACTTGACTTGAAGCTCTGTCCTGTTACTGACATCTTCACCCTTATGTATCGCCTCAGATCAACCATTATTTCAATACAAATAGTGCTTCATTGTAACATATTAATAACTGCATATGCTGGGCCTACATTTCTGGGCTTGTTAATAGCAGTCATTTCATTTCCAGCCTGGGGCCTTCCAGCTGTTTTTTAACTGCTGCTCACTGCATCCCTGGTGTTAACCAACTTCCTTTCTGCAATAGTGAAAACCTTTAAAAGGATTCTTCATGTGTTTTATGATAGGGGGCACTGTCTACACTGTCAGGGCCTCAGCCATCATTACAGTTGGGCTACTTATTTGTTCTTGAAATGGTAGGGGTGGGATGAATGCTTAATTACATGTATGGCTTAATTAGGGATCTGCTGGCACAAAATGGAAAAGCCTTGGACTGTGTTACACATGGAAACCATTCCTGGCTACACACAAAGTGTTTATCAATGGAAATTTTCCAGCCAAACCACTGTTTTCACATACAAAGGTAATACTGGATCTACTGGATCGGTTGATTTTTCACCATACACATAGATAATTAGTGAAAAGTCAACCAACTAGCTGCATTTCCTAACTTCCATCATATTCACACTGAAATGTAATCTGTTGTGGATCTGCTTCTGATTGAATTTTGCTGCAATCATTGTACAAATTTGTACCTAGCAACACTTGCGATCTTTATACCCTTCTCAGTTTATTTTCCATAATTTGGATTTATAGTCATGCAATACTACAGTACATATATTCACTGTGCTGTCATAGATTGATTGTCCATTGATATGGAATTATGTACAAGCCTTTTACTGTATATACCTACCCAGTTCCCACCTTTCTAGATAGATGTGATTACATTTTTTCTCCTGCAGATAGACAGACAGATAGATTGACAGACAGACAGTCTACTGTAGATAGATACAGTAGCTAGATAGAGATATAGATAGATAGATAGATAGATAGATAGATAGATGATAGATAGATAGATAGATAGATAGACGACAACAGAAAGACAGACAACAGACAGACAGACAACAGATAGACCGACAGACAGACAACAGACAATCAGAAAGAAAGACAGACAGACAGACAACAACAGACAGATAGATGATAGATAGATAGATAGATAGATAGATAGATAGATAGATAGACCGACAGACAGACATGGTAAGCATGTATTAATTTCTTTCTCTTGTCAATTTCTGTCATTAGGCTTTCTGTACCTCACTTCAAGCTGTCATTGATATTTTACTTACCTGTATTATGTTTTCTTCTCCGTGAAAGAGCAATTTCCCACATTTACACTGTGCCAGTTTCTTGGCGTATCATAAAGAATCCATTGAGAAAAATGTTTCTCTGAACCTGATAAAAACAGCACAGAGACAATTTCATATATCTTAAGCGATGTCAAAGTACGAACCATTTGCATTCTATCTGTCAGACTGTAAACTGTGTTTCCCATTGTAGTGTCCTCAGGGACCCTGTAACAGGCCGATTTAAGAATAACCTTGCTTGCAAACAGAAGTTAATCAAAATGACTGAGCACCCAACTGCCATTTCAGTCTACCACCTGGTTCAGACAAGCTACCCTAGAACCTGCCTTTTCGGTGGTCTCTGAGGGCTTGGCTGAGATATATTGTTACGATATACCTTCTCCCCAGGATATCTGCTATCTTCAACAAAACTGTAGGATTATGTTCTTGGTGTCATACAAAGATACTATTTGGTTTTCTTGAATAGATGTATGGCACCCTGCTCTGTGCAGTTCCCTAATAACGCCATGCCAGCTACTTTAGTAGAGCATCAATGTTATCCATGTGGAGAAGATGTCAAACCCTCATAACTCACTGCATCTTCATCTACTGGCTGGAATAAATACTGGAAGTTTTGTGCTTACAGTTGCAGTGGTATATGATTCCAGCCCATGAATGTAAAATATAGTGGAAAAATAAGGAATTAACAAGAGAATAAAATGGGTCGAGAAACCTGTCCATGAATTATTGGGTACTAAGCCACATAGATTACCGTATATACTAGAGTATAAACCGTCCCAAATATAACCAAAGTACTTACTTTTAACTGAAAACGAGGAAAACTGCTTGACTCAAGTATAAACCGAGGGTTGACTTTCTCCCATAGAAAGCACCATAGATAGTTCCACACGACAGTCCCATACACAATTCCACAGACAGTCCCATACCATACACAGCTCCACAGACAGTCCCATACACACTCCACAGACGTCCATACACACCCAACAGACTATCCCATACACAGCCCCATAGAAAGTCCATACACAGCCCTATAGAAAGTCCCATACACAGCCCCATAGAAAGATGTGCCCTGCATACCTTTCATACAGCCTAAACACTTACAGGGTTATTCATATAAGTTCTTTTCAATGGTGCTAATTTTGCCCCAACCAATCATCTTTTAGCTTTCAAATGTTAAATAAAATCTGATTGGCTGGGGCAAAATTAGCACCATTTTAAACATAAGAACTTTTATTGAATCTCCCTGTTAATTTTTGCCATTTCCCTTGCAGTCTAGGTTGATCTGAGTGAGCAGGACAACAATTGCCTAACCCTCTGAAATCAAGAGGATTCTCTGTGTTACAGGGTACAGCTTTTGTTTCCCCCAGGCCTATGTGATTTTGTCCAGCAGCATCCAGATCAGCACAGACCCGAGTATAAACCGAGGGAGACTTTCAAGATGATTTTAGGTAAAAAATTTGGTTTATACTCGAGTATTACGGTTGTGTATATATTCGTGCATTACAATATATTGATTGCCATGGCCGGCTGCTGTTAAAATTGTCAATGAATGATCCATGGTGCACAAAAGAAGGCAGCTTATCTAGATCGTTTCCTGCTGTATTTTCAACTTTGAACGTTTCCCTTCCAAATCAGCAGGCACAACCGCTAAAGGAGGAACTAAGGGCATCTAATCAAATCAAATCTAATCAAATTATTTTAAATTGACCATTGCTGGAAACTATAATTTCTTCCCACCACGATTGTACCATTCCAATATGAAACAATATGATTTCCAATCTGAACATCTTGCATTCCAGCTGTCATTCAGTGCCTTTTATCATAAACTCTTCTACTTTGAGCAGTTTTTGTTTGAATGCCCAAAGAGTATTGGCGGTTGGAGTGCTGTGTGCAGTAACAACAGTTGGTATGTGGGAAATTTCCTCTCCCACAAATTTTCCTCTGGTTAAAAATGAAGGAGATACTGAACCTGAGCAAAAAAAAAAAAAAAAAACTGGATTGAAAGCATGAAGCCACTCGCACACTTCAAATAAAGCTAGGTACACATGTTCCAATCTTTCCTCCTGACCGACCATCGAGGCTTCTGACTGGTAGGCCAGGAGAAGAACTGTCAGACATCTAGCTGTCCATAGAGGATTGGTCATGGTTATCCACCTGTCCGATTCAGATGAAGGAACGGTTGGTAATTGGTCTGAGCCGCCATATAATAATTCGGCCCGACCTTCTGAAAAACTGAAATGTCGGTTGTCGCGCCAACTTACTTACATATTTAATTATAGATTAAGATTGGGAAAAGTAATTTTTTCAGTAAAGTTGCCTTTTAAATTAAATACCTAGGTAATAGTCGGAAATTTGTGTATTTAAACAGATTATATGTTTTATTTAAAATGCTGCAATGTTAGGGGTAAGAGACGAGATACGCATTCTGTTGGCTGGGTACACACCATACAATATATTCAGCCGACCGCCGTATTACTTTATATCGGTCAGTATGGCATAACTATGCACGGCAGGTGAGCCTATTTTAAAAAAATAGGATCATGTGTATATGATTGAAGACCGGGAAATTAAGGAGCTATCACAGGCCTATATCACCGAGACCCGCTATCGCAAATGGTCTAAAGGTAACGGGCGTTGCTTGTATAAGGCGTTGCGCTAGAAAGTCGTTACACTAACGTGTATTTTCGTACTAGAGTTGCGTGAGTCTTCATACATTGCGTTTATAATGAATCACCAACATTTCTCACACCATTTCTTGCAGAATTAAAAGCCATAAAACGAAATGTGGATAGAATTTTTTTTTGCCTTATGTATTGTAAATGTGATTAAAACACTTCAGTAGAATAAGGAGCGCCACATACATTCTAGCCTTTCTATAATACCAAAGTACATGTACTGTATGTCACCAACATGTATGACCAAGACAGAGTTGCTTTATTTACTGTAATATGTACATTTATGTGAATATAAACTTTGCTCCATAAAAGTTATATATGCAGCATAAATGTTTTGCATTGTTTAATAATGTAACATCAATAAATGTTTGTTTGCAACACACATGCATGGTTGACTTGGTGTCAACCAAGGACACATTACAAAATGGGCCAGTCTGATTAAGACAATCATTGTGGTGGTGCTACAAACGCTCTAAAATATCACGTTACATTCACGCATTAATGGTGTTAAAATTTGGTACATTACTTGCGTTTGTCTAGCGCGCTAAGTTAATATGAATAATGCATGCTTTGCAAGTTACGTCTAAAAGGCACGTTAAGTGTTGATAATCCCGGTTAGACATTAATGGAACTTTAAGACCTAATTTTGCGATAGTGGGTCTCGGTACATACCCTGTCTTACCTCCCATCTTCAATCAATTGAGCAGATCCAGGGATGAAGGTGTTGCGCACTATAGTGGATCAGAACCAGGAAGCAGTCAGGGATTTTCATCTCTGCAGCGGAGGATTGCGGGAAAGGTAAATATACTGATGAATATACCTGATGAAAGGACAGGTGATCCCTGAAATTGTATATAGATGTGGTTTAATAAATATTCACTTACACTTTAAGTGTGCCCTTGCACAATTTTGCTTGTGCTAAGGTAAATATACATCCCTTCAACCCTGGCTCCTCGCAATTGATTAAGAACGAGAAGTAGGGCATAGCTCCTTAACCTCCTGGGTTTCATCAATCAAAACATTAAAGGAATATTTCAGTTTGGTGAATTCGATTTGATCAGAATATTTTAAAAGTCTCACAAGTTTTCTCTAGGCTGATTGGGGATATTGATTGGTTTATCGAAAAAATTAGATCAGTCAAATCCATATTCTGATCAATTTGGCCACTGGATTGATCAGATATATTATAAGTCTTCCGTGTTTTGGGGATATTGATTGGTTTATTTAAAAAATTTAAATTCTGCAAATTTTCCATCTACCCACATTTTCCAGACCCTCTTTCCACACTTTTACTTTTCTAGCTGAAATATATTGAAGATTGGCAGTAAAAAGTGGAGAATTCTCTCTTGGTTTTTCCAATCGAATTTTCGATAAATTTAGTCAATCGAAAATCCAATCGGAAAAACCATCCACCCATGTAATGACTAGCTTAACAAGGTTAGGTAGATGTGTTACATTTACTTAATTGCATAGAGAGTTTTGTGGCACAGAGTCTGACGAACACAGAAAAGTCGAGGTTTAATTTAATACCCATAAAAGTAATTTGCTTCCTCCAAACAATTCAATCACCATGAAATTAAGCTCCTCAGTTATGTACTCCTTGTATGAGGAAAGATCGTCTCTGTCTGAGTTTTTTTTTCTCTTTCATTAATTAAACCAAATATCAGTAAGGTGACTTTCCCTATAGCTCATTATTCTAATTACACTTCCAGTAAAAGCGAAATAAACTCCAATTGGTATGAAATTGAACTACAGATTTTGTGTTCCGGAAATGAAGCCAACCATAGATTTAATTTCCCTAAAATAAATACATTTTAACTACTTAAATTTTTCATTTTTAGATAAATAGATGCAGAAAGAGAGAGAAGAGAGAGAAGAGAGAGACTAAGTTTTATATGTATATTGTGAGAATGGTTGCTCTGGTTGGCCCTGAACCCATGGCTGGCAGGACAGGTGTGCTCTTCATGGAATAGGTCCTGCCAGCAAGACATATTGGGTCTGGACTGAAGAGCCATGTTTAAGGTATAATTCTACTACTTTCTCTCTTCTCCTGGGAAGGAAGCATTTAGATTCTTACCCATGGTACATTAAAATGGTGTGTGGTGGGGGGATTTCACACTGTAGTTCTCCTTTTCCCTTATTTAGTTGCACTGGGGGTAAGGTTGATACTTTCAAGAGAGGATTGATGCTTTTCTAGAATCAAAGAAAAATGAAAGTTACTGATATTAATAAATAAGGTTTCCCTTTTGGAGTCAGTAAATCATTTTTCCACTTGTGGAACATCACTCAAATTTTTTATTTCATTTTTTTTATTCCTTCTTCTGGATAAACTGTTATAATAGCCACACACCGGTCCAATGTTTTTCCAATCGAATTTTCATTAGTTTCGCGCCCATGAAAAATCTGATTGGAAATGCCTATTGAAAATCTGATCGGTAGAGCCTTTCGCCAGCGATCTTCCATAGATTTCAGCTTGAAAACTACAGAAGATATGTTTTGGTAAATGGAGTCAATGGTAATTTTGTCCCATTCATGTTTTTTCCCCCAATGATCGATTGAAAATTTCAGTCAATTGCATAAATTTGACAGTTATTTGCAACACATTGATTGATTCCTGTTCAATCATATTAACAATCATGCCACACTTTGAAAAGAATTGCCTTTGGCAAAATCCTAAACCAAGGTAGTTGTCAAGTTTTTAGCAATTTTTAGCAAATTTGATCACTTAATAGATAAGCCATCTTAATAAATTGATCTAACATAACTTGATTCAGTTTGTCTAGTGTAAGACAGATTCGACATCTATAGATGAACATCTAATTTTATCTAAGAACCACCTAGCCCATCATTGAATGTGCCAGACAGGGACCATCTCAATAAGACAGCTGCTTGTAAATGCGGTCTTTAGGCATTAGATGATAGATTTCGTCGTGAACGAATCTAGTGTCTGTCTAGTGTAGCGTAGCCATCACAGGTAAGCTAATATACACTGGTTTTCTGTTTGGGTTTTCAATCGCCAAAATTATTGAAAATCTGACAGGGAGAACCAATCAAAATTCCCCACCATGTGCTGGCAATCTTCCAACTACGGAAGATCAGGTTCTGCTAGATGAGGGCGATGGAAAATGGACTTGCCCAATCACAGTTCTTATGATAGACTGAACAATATCACTGATGACATATCAAAAACACGGAAAAATATACTCAATATCCAATCAATTAAATCAAATTTTGCCAAATTGCTGGAATATCTAGCTGTGTATGGGGGCCTTAAGACATACAGTATATCTCTTTAAGCCTATTTATTATGTGACTGTGCAAATAGCAACGAAAATAAAAATTTTGTTTAAAAAAAAAAACCCCCCAGGAGCCTTTTTCTAAAGACACAAATTGTGATACCGTGCCATTACCGTGGCAGTAAATACCACATTATCAGCCTTTTATGACCGTTTTGTAAAATACCATCCACGGTGCAAAATCCAATACATGAATTTGTTTTGCGACAATGAAAGTATAGCCGTCGATTTGGATTTATTTTTGCAATTGCAGCACTAAGTGAATTCCTGTTTGACATTAAGGTCTGTCTGATTTTAAAACCAGTCATTTGTTTGGCATAAAATTTGAATGCAGATTCGGTGCAATAGCAGTATTAAAACACTTGCAGTGCTGCATGCATGGAAATAATAATGCGCTGCTGCTTTCATATAAATCTCCCCTAAGGTCTTGTTAGCAATGGAAATTATTCATAACTGTGTGTGTAAAACTACTGCGTTTTCTGGAAATTACATTTGAGACACATAGTTTGAAACGGGCTTATTTAAGCTTTCCTGGTATTACTTATATATTATACTAGGTTGTTTCTGAAATTAGTGTGGATTCAATGAGAGGAATTCTTGACCTTTTTGTGCAAATTTTATATACATAACAAATATGTGGGCACTCTCCTATTTCTGTCTCACACAAATTGTATCCATTATATCCAACGTAAGAACGGTGCACTCAAGGATCTTCTGATCAATAAAAATTTTGATTTCGTGTTCACGGTGCAAATTGCAACAACATTTCAGCAGTTAGTGTATTAGACTTAATAAGGTTCTTTGTCCAGGACCTAAACGTTGTTGCAATATGCACCTGTAACACCGTAAGCAGGGCCCTTTTTAGCCATTTAGTCCCTAGGCGCCCCCCCTCTCAAAAAAAAAACGCCAAAAAACTTGGCCTGTCAAACTACGCTGGGTTTCCTCATTCACTTCTGACACTACTACTACTACTGCGACTGTTCTTTATAGTGGAACCGCTTTACTAGTTGGTAAGAGGCACGCGTTGTACAGGTGAGGCGGGCGTGTATACATACATTTGTTGTATGCAGTGACACTGATCACCAATAAATACTAATGGAAGGACAGGATAGATTTCAGTGGATGTGTGGTATGTGGCACCATTGTTCTCCACAAAAATTGTTTCCAGCTGGGTAGGGCAGAACAGGAAATTTGGTGAGATCTGAGTTGTACTCTTTCGGTGCTTTTCCAAGAATATTGGCATTATAATTTCAGTGCCCAGAACATTACCATATACCATTAGTGCCAGCAGACTTTACTATTAATACTTTCGGTCCCAGCACCTTTCCGAGAATTGCTATTAACCCTTCATGCCAGCAGACTTCCCCATAGCATTGCCATTAACACTTTCAGTGCCAGAAGAGTATTACCATGAACCAACAGACTTTCCTATTAAATTTTCAGTGCCGCAGAGTATTATCTTTAACCTTCCTCTCCCAATTGACATGATATACATTATGTACTGCTTTCCATGTCTCCTCCATTGAATTATTCACTCCTCACCTACTCTAAAGCTAGGTACACACCTAGCGATTTTTCCTCCTGACCGACCGTTCGATACTTTCGAACGGTCGGCCAGGAGGAAGACTGTCGGTCGCGGCAAAAGCAGCGTCCGAAAGTCACCGCGACCGATCGTGCGGTCCATAGAGGACCGCACGATCGGACGAGGTTTTCCACCCTGTCCGATCGTCCTTTCGTCCGATTCGGACAACGTCGATCGGACATGGGCACATTCGGATTCGATAATTTCAGTCCGATCGACCGATACACTGAACTATCGGTCGATCGGACCGAAATATCTAATTGTGTTTACCCAGCTTAAGTTCTAATTGGAGAGTTGGATGGAAGGAAAAGAAGCAGGATAGGGATCTCATGGCTGCTAGTCACAGGTCACTGTTATAAAGTCTGCAGCAGCTTTTACCTGGCATTAGACTGTTCTCCTCAGTACTATTACTGAGCTCATCCTCCTCCACAACATTTGTTGCTATGTAGAGTGTGTGGGTTCAAGCTCTGTACAGATACAATGTTACAGTTTACAGCTGAACAAGGAGAGCAGATCTAACACAGCAAGTAACAGCTGACAGGGAGATGCTAGGGAAAGAATAGGCAACAAAAAGAGCCTAGTGCACTCCAATTAATTTGCTTATATTTTACTTTACCATTGTATTGCGACTTAAAAAAGCCTGCCCTTCTCTCTGGAAAAATAAAAGCAATTAGTTCAATAACTTGGCCAAATTATTTTAAGCCCAGCAACCACTTCACACGGTTTGCTTTATTCTGCTTGGGTCCTAATGTTTAACCTTTTTTACTTAATAACTTTTTACCTTCTTGGGAGACAATTCTCAGACTTTGTCTTTATATCAGTACCTGCCTTTTAGAGATGAAAGTCCCTGCTGCTCTTTCGCTTGCTTTCTGGGACTTACCTCCAGCTTTCAGTACTTAAACACATGACCCACTGTGGGTGGAGTACCAC
Organism: Hymenochirus boettgeri; assembly: GCA_019447015.1. Taxonomy (NCBI): domain Eukaryota; kingdom Metazoa; phylum Chordata; class Amphibia; order Anura; family Pipidae; genus Hymenochirus; species Hymenochirus boettgeri. The sequence continues at coordinate 11,034 of JAACNH010005180.1, read as the reverse complement.
ATTTCCCAGAGGCTTGGTCAAACTGAAGAGTTAGTTTGAGACTTGTCTCCTAAGAAGGTAAAAAGTTACTTAAGTAAAAAAGGGTTAACATTAGGACCCAGCAGAATAAACAAACCGTAAGTGGTTGCTGGGCTTAAAATAATTGGGCCAAGTTATTGAACTAATTGCTTTAATATTTATCCAACAGAGAAGGGCAGGCTTTTTAAGTCGCAATACAATGGTAAAGTAAAATTTAAGCAAATTAATTGGATGTGCACTAGGCTTCTATTTTTTGCACTCTGCTGGTGGATGTAACTATCCCATTTCTATATATAGAAGAATAGCACCCTGGATCAACATAGGCGCCCTAGTTCTTTGCTAGGTGGCCTATGCCTAAAAACGCCCTGCCGGTACTACATAGGGGACCCAATAGTTACTGTTCATAAGCAGGGTTGGATTTCAGTAATTACCTCTGAATAATTCCTGACTCCTGTACTAACAGGGGGAATCCTTACTAGATTTAAAGGGATTAACCTTAAAGGAAGTGTTCACTTGAAAAGTGAACTTTTCCTATAATGTATTGATTGAAGATGGGGAGGTGAAGGAGCTATGTCTTACCTCCCGTTCTTCAATATCATGATTCAATCAAATTCCTTTCGCTCGTCCTCCGCAGCAGCACTGACAGGTACCAACCACTGCACATCTAATACAGTTTTTAGACACCTTTTTGTGGAGTTCCTCCTACTCCTTTGTGAGTATGGAGATTACATCCTTATATTCCTGTATGCCCCACCCCTTGGGTATTTTAGCAGTTAAATACCATCTGGATATGTACACAAATATTCCGAAGACCTAAATTACTACTACATTCTAGAAGTTTTCTCCTTACCCATAACTTTTTTACATGTAATGATCAATTTTTTCTCCAGGTAACAGGGGGCTGCGATGGGGGTGAAATTTGCCCCCACGTATGCCAACTTGTACGTAGGTTGGTGAGGGAACCCAGTTTTTTGGCAATATCATTACCTTATGCACATTTCTCTTCATCAAACTATAAACAGTATATAGATGATGTCCTATTGATTTGGGACAGTAATGAAGAAACATTTGAATGTTTGTTGGCAGTGTTGAACACTAATAATATTAACCTTGTATTTACCCAGGAGTATGGAGGTACTAGTCTGGCTTTCCTCAATATTGTATATTTATTGAAAATGACATTATTAACACCACTCTGCTATGAAAAGCTTATTTGGGTTACACCATACTTAAGGCCGATTCCAGACACCCCACCCATATCTTTAGGGGCATTCCACATAGTCAGTTCCTTTGTGTGCGAAGGAACTGTAGTACAGAATAAGAATTTGTTCAAAAAGCATCAGAACTGAATTGAGGCTTAGGGATAGAGGTTACTCATCTAACAATGTGGAGGATGCCTTTAAAAGAGCCTTGAGGAGTAATAGAAAGAAGAATCCTAAACGTTCAGACTGTTATAATGATTCCCTTTCTATTATTTTCTGTACTAATTCAGTCCTCACTATTATAAAAAAGTGGATATCATTAAAAAAATATACCAGTATTGTATGGAATACACCATTGTTTGATATCCTTATAAGGTTTTAAATATGTACCTAAAAAAATCTCCAACTATGGTAATAGTTTGGCCCTAGTACTTTTAGGTAAATAAAAGGAGCTTATACATAGCTCCAATTTACAGGTACTGTTTAATGTGAGAGCCCAAGGTGCACAGTGTGGTAATTTCTTAACATTACTAGGGATTTTTTCAGTACAGCTACTAATAGAAAATATATAGTTTATCTTATCACTTGTGCAAAGTGTAAGATCCAGTATGTCGGATGCACGATGCGTCCAATGAGACATCATGTACGTGAACATGTTTGTTCTTAAAAAAACTTTGATTGGTCCAGCCCAGTGGCTAGACATTTCATTGAGTGCAGTGGTTAAACTTAACCAAATTTTCTAGGGTATACAACAAGTATTCCTCCCACCTAGAGAAGGCATCGTGTGGCCACATTGTTAAAACAAGAGGCCAAGGGATTTTTTTACTAGATACTCGTATCCCTAAATCTCGCTGTTGACATTACTGGCTTTACTGACCTTAATATTTGTACTTAATTTTTAGTAGGTAGGCTCCATAATCTTCCCCTCTCTTTATTTATTATGTCCAGATATGAGCTTTTTATTATATGAGCCTTCTCTCCCTTTTTCTTCTTTTTTGCTTATCCTTTCTCCTTGTTATCCTAATTTGCTATTTCAGATTATATTGTTATGAAATTTAACTAAAAACTGTCATTGATGTTACTATATATAATAGAATTATATAACCTTTTTAACTTTGCCTATATTACATATATATAATAGACTTTATATATCTTTTTTAATTAATTTTGGTTTTTGGGGTGTGCCTTTAATATGGGGTTTAAAGGGTAAGGTACTTTTACGTACGTTTAGGTTCCCTTCCTCCTAAGAGGAGAGGCCTATTTTAACAGTGATAATTGAATGGGCACCTATATAAGATAGATTCATCTCATTGTTTTGGTGCCACCTGGGCACGAAACGCGTCAGACACCTTCTTTCTGTCTCTATTGTATGTGTAGATAAATTAAGAGTTTGTCTACTATCCGTCTGGAGACCAGTGTTTGGTGACTGCGGTCCTTCACTTATTTGCCCCTTTAGTTTCTGGAATCTGGACCTTGCGAGGGATTTGGGGCTGTACAGCACTTGGACCACCCACTAGATTTGGTGAGCCTTTTGAAAATTTTCGTTTTGAATGTTTCCCTTTGTTGCTGTTTGGGCCTGCATCGAGTCTCACATGCTAGAGCGTTGGGTGCGGGGGGGTGTCCACCCAGTCCACCCCAACACAGCGTGTGAGTATCTACTGTACACTGTGATTTACGCAGATTACACTTTAGAAATGCTCCGAATTTTTAAAAAACTATTTACATCTATGTTTTGACCCATGTGTTTAATGGACTCTAAGAGTTAATACTCATCTCACCTCTTGTTTGGGTGGTCCGTTTTACTCTAATTTCATATATTTATGTAGTACAGGACCCGACCACTTCCTGGTTCTAATCAACTAAGCTCACATGCGCGATAATGCGTGCTGTAGATTAGAACCAGGAATCGGACGGAAATTTTCAGTGCTGCTGCGGTGGATCATGCAAAAGGTAAGTTTCTGTAATTTGTCCCTGGCTCCTGAGATATTGATTGAAGATCGGGAAGTAAGCCCTTAACCTCCTTAACCACCTGGTCTTAGATCAATACATTAAAGGAATAGTTCATTTTTCAAGTGAACTATATTACTTTAATGGAGATATGTGTAATCACGCAAATGGAGGGTTGTCAGGGGAGCCCAGCGGCATGATCCTGGGTGCTAGTTCAACACTTCTGTTCATAACAGCTTGACACATAGAGTACGATAATAATATGATAAGTTATACACACACTGGGCAAAATAACAAAATAAAGTTAAAAAAAAGTTAAACAAAAAACAGTATTTCATTTTGTGTGGCATTTCTAGTCACTAACAACTAATTACTAACTGATTAGTTACCATATGATGTTGCTTTAATATTTGAAGGGACCATAATGTTTAATAAAATTGGATAATGCAAAGTTTGACAGCAGTTATGCACACCATACCCTAGCAGACATACCTGTCACATAAATTTAAACAAATGTTTGGGAAAATGATAATCAATCACAAAATGTAAGTAGGTAAATTGATGATTTAGCTCAATATTTGATCAATGATCTAAATATGGAGGCGTTAAATATGGCATAAGGGAGAAATGGTTAAAAACAAAAAAAAAAGGGCAACGCATCACAATCTCCCACGATTCAAGTGCACTACCCTGTACATTCCTTTGATGTTACCTATCGCATGTGCACCAATAAGGGTAGACATGGCAGCGCAGGCAACGGAGACAGGGGCCATCCCCAACCTTTTTCTATTGGTGTGCACTGACTAGCACAGCACACACCAAAATAGCCTAGTGGGGCCTAGCCCAAAGTCCATTACATCCTTTTAATTGTTCATATAATTCCTAGAAGGTATGGATGGCAAAAAGCGGCATTTAATTAGAAATTACTCTGTGCCACTCCCCGGATCAAATCCGTACTGTATAAAGTACAAGTCATTTAATTTATATTATAGCATTCTCTCAAAAAATCAGTGAACCAAAACGTTACCATGTTTTAATAGTGGTGTAAACATTTTTCTTCTCCTACTTTCCTTAGATTTCTATATTGCTCTTTCCTATTCAGTGGCGTAACAAGGAATCACTGCACCCCCCTGGCAAAACTGTGATGGGGCCCCTAACTGTGCTTCTTCTCAGTGGTTTTCTGAGATGATCTGTCAAGGGAAATATGAAAAACCCCACCCCACTCCTGCTGCTCACTAGTAGTAGTTCCGCCCCTGTTCCTGTTGTATTCTGTAGTGTTGGAGGAAAGACTGCAGTAAAGTAAATAGACTGAACATTGATATTAATCAACCAGGATTTCTTTCCCAATATTATACATATAAACACATGTTACCTTTGCTGTTTTATGGTTGATTTGGCCTTCAATCTCTAATTCAGGTTTCCTGTTCTGTAGAGAAAAATGGTAAAATAAGATAAACCTTTTTCCTTAGGATTCTTTGCTAATAGAAACAAGATATTGGTTACTTTACACCACATTGCATGAGGGGAAATGAATTCCAAAACATGTTTGGTATATTTTTACACATTTTTGGAATTAATTAATTTCGAGGTTTTTTTATATAGTTATCTGTATTGATATATAATTCTTTATTTAATGCTCTACATAATGCTCTTGTCTAACTTCAACTACAATAACATTAAAATAAAAATGAAGGGGCTTATTCAAAAAGGTGCAAAATTTTACTATTTATCTGCAACAACCAATCAAATGTTATCTAAAGCCTACCATACACTTTGCCAATATTACACAAATCTCATTGGATCGTCCAGTATTGCCTAATTCACCATGGCGGGGGGTGAAAACACCCATCTAGGATGTGCTGCTAACCATCATTGTTAGGCAGGTTTTTATACAACTCTCTTGACTTTAAAGCTAGGTACCACCCTAGCGATTTTTCCTCCTGACCGACCGTTCGATACTTTCGACTGGTCGCCAGGAGGAAGTACTGTCAGTCGCGGCAAAAGCAGCCGTGTCCGACAGTCGCGGCAAAAGCAGCCGTGTCCGACAGTTACCGTACCGATCGTGCGGTCCATAGAGGACCGCACATCGGACGAGTTTTTCCACCATGTCCGATCGTCCTTTCGTCCGAATCGGACGAACGATCGGTCGGACATGGCTGCATTCGGATGCGATAATTTCGGTCCGCTGACCGATACACTGAACTATCGGTCGATCGGACCAAAATATCTCATTGTGTGTACCCAGCTTAAAGGAGAAAAGGAGTAAAGGAGAAACAATCAACGATTGTTCCAGCACTGACAGTTTCCAACATATCCACAGTCCCTTGCAATGTGCGCATTGATATTGCCATCAAATATCGTCAAATATCGTCATTATAAGATCGAAAACGTACAATTTTTGGCCTAATCAATGGAAATGTCTACTTACATGTCGGATTGATGGTATTATCAGCCCTGTGTATAGGCACCTTTACCTACTACATACACAACATAAGCTGCTTTTTGACAAGATGTTGACTGAAGTCACAAATACCTTGAAATAAACCTCATCATCCAATAAAGAAACAGAATGTTTTCTGGCTGTCATCACTGGTCAAGGAAACAAAGAAAGATTTTTGTGGTCGCGGTCTGGTATAAAAGTAACATATAATGTTAACCCATTAATGGCAGGATAACTTTTGCTTGGATGCGACTTTGGTAACAATTTAAATAACATTGTGATCTGAGGTTAATTTGATGCTTCTAATCATTCGAAAGGTTTAGTCCTCAAATGAAAATGTTGGTTTTAACAGTGAAAATACAGCCTATTTGCAAACAAATTGATAAAAAGTCAAGGGCACGGCAAAAACTTTCTTGTGCAAAACGCAATGTTCCTTGTATTGATCAAACAGAAGATGCCATACTGCTTTCATAGCATTCAATTAACACCATGCTCACACAATGTAATTTTGCTAGGGCCTTGATTTTATTAAAATCTATGATAAATTGTATTGCCTTGGCAAAGCATGGTGTTGTCCTCTGGTGGCAGAAAGGGGGAGCTTAATGAATTATATTTAAAAAAAAATTACAATGGGTAGGGGGGGTTACTTTGTCCTCCACAATGTTTAACCATCCATATAGCAGGACAAAATGTTTGTTACAATTTTGATGGGGAAATAGAAAAAAGGAGGTTGCAGGCTAAGAATGCTGGGTAATATTTTGTGATCCCCAGCCTTGTATCTTCTAACTGCACCCCCGGCTATTTACTGAACCCTGTCAAAAGGTGAATGCACCGAGGTCTTTTCAATGTCTAAACATGGGCACACTGTTTAGTACACACACACCCATGACTCTGGGATTTATAGTTCTGTAACAAATACAAATTCCAGATTTTAAAAGATCTGCTAATTTACATGAATTGACTTCAGAGAAGAGGTGAGCATCAACATTTTGAACCTTTTCACCCATAACCTTAGGTTTTTTGTTATTTGCATTCTAAAATATATATTACGATAAAATGCCAACACAGTTGCAATGTAACTTTTATTTTCATTGATTTGAATACAATCTACACTGTGAAGTGCAGAAAATATGGGTAAGTACAGCTTTAAGTACAACATTAAGAACACTTGTGTGCCTCGATAAAATTTGCATTGCCAAGTGCGCCACGGTCTGAGAAAGTTTGAGAACCACTGTAGTGGGTGTTTTTTTTTTTTTAACAATATCAAAAGATGTCATATTCAATATAATAACATACCACAGACAAATATTATCACAGGAAATGGTTACTTATCTAGGAACTGATAAAATGCACGTTTTACTGTCAGTGTGTTCTGAACCCAAATCTAGGGGGGTCGGTCCAAATGCAGTGCTATGTATGGTTTGTGTGAAATGTGATCTTATCTTTGAAATACACTGGCAATGCAAGTTTAAATGGAAATTGCATGGTTAAGGGTTTGTTGTAGACCTGGGTAGCTGCTACCAACCACTCCAAAAATATGTGAATAATACCTTAAACTTCCCCAGTTACATCAGCTACTAAATACTTAGCAAGCATAATATTGTTTTCTCATGCAATGTGGATTTTTAGTTTGCAGCTAATTGCTCAGTTTGATGTGTGTCTAATGAAAGGGAATGGGAAAGATAACTCAGCATTCATCAGTAATTCATCTAGTGCTGTTAGAAATACAGGGCAAAGCAGACATTCCCACCCGTACACCACCTATTAATCTTTGTCACATACATTTCAATAGGTGTCTCCATCTGTGTCCAGTAGCACACACCTGGCACTGTACGACTCTTCCTCTAGGTTCTATGGTGTGTATTTCACACCAAATCTATTTTACTTCTGTATCCCATGAACTGATCCCTACAATGGTTAGATACAAATACAGTAGGTTCTCACATTAGCTGACCCCAGGGATATTAGAAGTATTACCTTCTCTCCAGCAGGAGGGATATTAACCTTGGGGCCCTCCAGCTGCTTCTCTTGGATATTCAGTCCAAAATAGACTCATTACTGTTTTCCAAGCACTAAAGAAAATAAAGGTAAGTGTAAGCATTATTTTAAATTGATGTGTTAATTAAAATGAAATCTACCGGTATTTGCCTTACCCCTTTTCTGTGTCAAATGAATGATCTGGGGCCTTTTGTATAAGGCTGCTGTAAAATAGAAAGGCATATTATGTCATTGTTTACTTTTCCAATCTAACACCATCCCCTAATAAAAACAAAAAAGAAAACAGGTTATGCAATTTTAAAAAAAATGCAATTAAATATCTAAGAAATAAGTATGAATATTAATACATACCACATGCTATACCTTACTTTTATAATGTATTTGTAAATAAGTATAAATGATATAGATATAACATGGACTATACCTATACTTTTATAATGTATTTGTTATTCTAATGTATATGTAAATAAGTATAAAGATACAGTATATAACATGGACTATACCTATACTATTCTAATTTTATGTAAATAAGTGTAAATGATACAGTATATAACATGTACGTCCTATACTATTCTAATGTATATGTAAATAATATAAATGATACAGTATATAACTGGACTAACCTATACTATTCTAATGTATATGTAAATAAGTGTAAATTATACAGTATATAACATGTACTGTACTACTCTAATGTATATGTAAATAAGTATAAATGATATAGAATATAACATAGATTATACCTATACTATTGTACTGTATCATTTATACTTATTTACATATACTGTATATGTAAATAAGTATAAATGATACAGTATATAACATGCACTGTACTACTCTAATGTATATGTAAATAAGTATAAATGATATAGTATATAACATAGACTATACCTATACTATTCAAATGTATATGTAAATAAGTATAAATTATACAGTATATAACATGTACTGTACTACTCTAATGTATATGTAAATAAGTATAAATGATATAGTATATAACATAGACTATACCTATACTATTCAAATGTATATGTAAATAAGTATAAATTATACAGTATATAACATGTACTGTACTACTCTAATGTATATGTAAATAAGTATAAATGATGCAGTATATAACATGTACCGTACGATTTTAATGTATATGTAAATAAGTGTAAATGATACAGTATATAACATGTACTATTCTAATGTATATGTAAATAAGTATAAACGATACAGTATATAACATGTACTGTACTATTCTAATGTATATGTAAATAAGTGTAAATGATACAGTATATAACATGTACTATTCTAATGTATATGTAAATAAGTATAAATGATACAGTATATAACATGTACTGTACTACTCTAATGTATATGTAAATAAGTATAAACGATACAGTATATAACATGTACTGTACTATTCTAATGTATATGTAAATAAGTGTAAATGATACAGTATATAACATGTACTGTACTATTCTAATGTATATGTAATAGTATAAACGATACAGTATATACTGTACTGTACTATTCTAATGTATATGTAAATGAGTGTAAATGATACAGTATAAACATGTACTGTATTATTCTAATGTATATGTAAATAAGTATAAACGATACAGTATATAACATGTACTATTCTAATGTATATGTAAATAAGTGTATTTATACAGTATATAACATGGACTGTACTACTCTATTAATGTATGTAAATAAGTATAATGATACAGTATATAACTGTACTATCTCTAATGTATATGTAAATAAGTATAAATGATACAGTATATAACATGTACTATTCTAATGTATATGTAATAAAGTGTAAATTATACAGTATTAACAGTGACTGTACTACTCTAATGTATATGTAAATAAGTATAAACGATACAGTATATAACATGTACTGTACTATTCTAATGTATATGTAAATAAGTGTATGATACAGTATATAACATGTACTGTACTATTCTAATGTATATGTAAATAAGGTAATGATACGTAATACATGTACTGTATTATTCTAATGTATATGTAAATAAGTATAAACGATACAGTATATAACTGTACTATTCAATGTATATGTAAATAAGTGTAAATTAACAGTATATAACATGGACTGTACTACTCTAATGTATATGTAAATAAGTTAAATGATACAGTATATAACATGTACTATTCTAATGTATATGTAAATAAGGTAATTATACAGTATATAACATGGACTGTACTATTCTAATGTATATGTAAATAAGATAATGATAAAGTATATAACATGTACTGTGCTACTATAAGGTATATGTAAATAAGTATAAAGGATACAGTATATAACATGTACCTACTATTCTAATGTATACCAATAAGTATAAATTATTCAGTATATAATATGTACCGTACTATTTTAATGTAAATGTAAAAAATTATAAATTAACAGTATATAACATGTACTATTCTAATTTATATGTAAATAGTGTAAATGATACAGTATATAACATGTACCATACTATTCTAATGTATATGTAAATAGTGTAAATTATACAGTATATAACAGGGACTGTACTACTACTTAATGTATATGTAAATAAGTATAAATGATACAGTATATAACATGTCTGTACTATTCTAATGTTTATTGTAAAAGTATAAATGATACATAATAACATGTACTGTACTATTCTAATGTATATGCAATAAGTATAAATTATTCAGTATATAATATGTACCGTACTATTTTAATGTAAATGTAAAAAATAATAAATGATACAGTATATAATATGTACCATACTATTCTAATGTATATGTAAATAAGTGTAAATTATACAGTATATAACATGGACTGTACTACTCTAATGTATATGTAAATAAGTATAAATGATACAGTATATAACATGTACCATACTATTCTAATGTATATGTAAATAAGTGTAAATTATACAGTATATAACATGGACTGTACTACTCTATGTATATGTAATAAGTATAAATACAGTATATACATGTACTGTACTATTCTAATGTTTATGTAAATAAGTATAAATGATACAGTATATAACATGTACTGTACTATTCTAATGTATATGCAATAAGTATAAATTATTCAGTATATAATATGTACCGTACTATTTTAATGTAAATGTAAAAAATTATAAATTATACAGTATATAACATGTACTATTCTAATGTATATGTAAATAAGTGTAAATGATACAGTATATAACATGTACCATACTATTCTAATGTATATGTAAATAAGTGTAAATTATACAGTATATAACATGGACTGTACTACTCTAATGTATATGTAAATAAGTATAAATGATACAGTATATAACATGTACTGTACTATTCTAATGTTTATGTAAATAAGTATAAATGATACAGTATATAACATGTACTGTACTATTCTAATGTATATGCAATAAGTATAAATTATTCAGTATATAA
>JAACNH010005179.1:0-21180 GCA_019447015.1 Hymenochirus boettgeri | reverse complement strand
AGTGAATATTCCTCATTTATACCCTTTACTTATACAGTCCCGCTATAAGTACTAGGATTCTCTATAGTGTATACAGAGTGAAATATCCTCATTTATACCATAATTATTACAGTCCGCTATAAGTACTGGATTCTCTATAGTGTATACAGAGTGAATATTCCTCATTTATAACCTTCTATTATTACATCCTGCTTAAGGGCTAGGATTTTCTATAGTGTATACAGGTGAATATCCTCATTTATATCCCTTCATATATTACTGTCCCTGCTATAAGGAATAGGATTTCTCTATAGTGTATACTGAGTGATATTCTCATTTTACCCTCTATATTACAGTCCCTGATAAGGACCGAATTCTATTAGTGATACAAGTGTGAATATCCTCATTTATACCCTTCATATTATTACAGTCCTGCTATAAGGACTAGGATTCTCTTACAGTGTAACAGAGGGAATATTCCTCATTATACCCTTGTATTATCCGGCCTGCTATATAGGACTAGGATTCTCTAGTGAATACAAAGTGAATATTCTCATTTACACAATTTTATTATTACAGTCCTGCTATAAGGACTAGGATTCTTATAATGTATACAAAATATAATATTCTCATTTATACCCTTCATATATTACAGTCCCTGCTATTATGGACTAGGATTCTCTAGGTCTATATGTATCGAGTGAAATTCTCATTTATACCTTCATATTATTACAGTCCCGCTATAAGGACAGGATTCCCTATAGTGTATACAGAGTGGAATTTCTCATTTATACCCTTATATTATTACAGTCCCTTCTATAGGACTAGGATTCTCTATAGTGTATATAGGTGAATATTCCTCATTATACCCCTTTATTATTACAGTCCGCTATAAGGACTAGGATTCTCTATAGTGAATACAAGTGAATATTTCACATTTATACCCTTCATTTTATACAGTCCCCTGCTATAAGGACTGGATTCCCTATAGTGTATACTGAGTGAATATTCCTCATTATACCCTTCTAATATTACAGTCCTGCTATAAGGACTAGGTTCCTATAGTGTATACAGAGTGAATATTCTCATTTATACCCTTCATATTATACAGTCCCTGCTATAAGGACTAGGATTCTCTATAGTGTATACAAGTGAATATTCCTCATTTATACCCTTCAAATATTACAGTCCCGCTATAAGGACTAGGATTCTCTATAGTGTATACAGAGTGAATATTCCTCATTATACCCTTCGTATTATTACAGTCCTGCTATAAGGACTAGGATTCTCTATAGTGTATACAGTGTGTAATATTCCTCATTTATACCCTTCTATATTACAGTCCCTGTTAAGGAATAGGATTCTCTATAGTGTAACAGAGTGAATATTCTCATTTATACCCTTCATATTATACAGTCCCCTGATAAGGACTAGACTTTATAGTGATACAGAGTGAATATTCCTATTTATACCTTCTATTATTACAGTCCCTGCTATAAGGACTAGGATTCTCTATAGTGTATACAGAGTAAAATATTCCTCATTTATACCTTCTATTATACAGTCCCTGTACGTATAAGGACTAGATTCCCTATATGTTATACGAGTGAATATTCCTCATTTATACCCTTCTATTATTACAGTCCCTGTAAGGTCTAGGATCTTTAGTGTATACAGAGTTAATATTCCTCTTTATACCCTTCGTATTATTACCGTCCCGCTCATATAAGGACTAGATTTCCTATGTATACAGAGGGAATATTCCTCATTTTAACCCTTCATATTTTACAGTCCCCGCTATAAGGACTAGGATTCTCTATAGTGTATACAGAGTGAATGAATATCCTCATTATTACCTTCGTATTATACAGTCCTTCTATAAGGACTAGGATTCTCTATATTGTATACAGAGTGAATATTCCTCATTTATACCCTTCTATATTACAGTCCCTGCTATAAGGACTAGGATTCTCTATAGTGTATACAGGTGAATATCTCATTTATACCCTTATATTATTACAGTCCCTGCTATAGGACTAGGATTCTCTATAGTGTAGTGAATATTCCTCTTATCTATTATAAGAATCCTGTCCTTAAGGACGGCAATAATGAAACATACAACAAGGTCTTTAATGAGGATATTTCACTCTGTATTACCATAGGATCTAGTCCTTATAGCAGGGGCTGAAATAAAAGGATACAGAGGATATTGACTCTATTATCCCTTTAAGAATCCTAGTCCTTATAGCCGGGACTCGTATAAATATGAAGGATATTACATGAGGAATATTCACTCTGTATACACTATAAATCTAGTCCCTATACCAGGGACTGTATATTATGAAGGATATAAATGAGGAATATTCACATCTGTATACACTATAAAAATCCTAGCCTTAGCAGGGATCTCGTATTAATATGAAGGGTATAAATGAATATTTACTCTGTATGACACTATTAGGTGAATCATATCCTTATACCTGTACAGGGACTTAATAATAAGAAGGCTATAAATGAGGATATTTACTCTGAACACTATATACAGAAATGAATATCCTCATTTATTACCCTTCATATTATTTCAGTACTGCTATAAGGATGGATTCTTATAGTAAATACAGAATGAATTTTATTCATTTATAACCCTTCATTATAACAGTCCCTGCTATAAGGACTAGGATTCTCTATAGTGTATACAGAGTGAATATTCCTCATTTATACCCTTCATATTATACAGTCCTGCTATAAGGACTAGGATTTTCTATAGTGTATACAGAGTGAAATATTCTCATTATCTCCTTCATATTTACTGTCCCTGCTATAAGGAATAGATTCTCTTAGTGTATACAGAATGAATAATATTCCTATTTATACCTTATTATACAGTCCCGCTTCTAAAGGACTAGGATTCTCTATGTGTATACGAGTGAATATTCCTTTATACCCTTCATATTATTACAGTCCCTTGCTATAAGGACTAGGATTCTCTATAGTGAATACAGAGTGAATATTCCTCATTTATACCCTTCATATTATACAGTCCCTGCTATAAGGACTAGGAATTCTCTATAGTGGATACAGAGTGAATATTTCTCATTTATACCCTTCATATTATTACAGTCCCTGCTATAAGGACTAGGATTCGTTGTACTGTATACAGAGTGAATATTCCTCATTTATACCCTTCATATTATTACAGTCCCTGCTAGTATAGGACTAGGATTCTCATAGTGTATACAGAGTGAATATTCCTATTTATACCCTTCATATTTATTCAGTCCCTGTATAAGGTAGGATTCTCTATAGTAATACAGTAGATAATATTCTCATTATTTATACCCTTCATATTATTACAGTCCTGCTATAAGGACTAGGATTCTCTATATGAATACAGAGTGAATATTCCTCATTTATACCCTTCATATTATTACAGTCCCTGCTATAAGGACTAGGATTCTCTATTGTAATACAGAGTGAATATTCCTCATTTATACCCTTCATATTATTACAGTCCCTGCTATAAGGACTAGGATTCTCTATAAGTGTATACAGGTGAATATTCTCATTTATACCCTTATATTATTACAGTCCCTGCTATAGGAACTAGGATTCTCTTATAGTGTATACAGAGTGAATATTCCTATTTATACCCTTCATATTATTACAGTCCCTGCTATAAGGACTAGGATTCTCTATAGTGTATACAGAGTGAATATTCCTCATTATACCCTTCATATATTACAGTCCTTCTATAAGGACTAGGATTTCTATGTGTGATACAGAGTGAATATTCTCATTTATACCCTTCATATTATTACAGTCCCTGCTATAAGGACTAGGATTCTCTATAGTGTATACAGAGTGAATATTCCTCATTTATACCCTTCTATATACAGTCCCTGCTATAAGGACTAGGATTCTCTATAGTGTATAACAGAGTGAATATTTTCCTCATTTATACCTTCATATTATTACAGTCCCTGCTATAAGGACTAGGATTCTCATTAGTGTATACAGAGTGAATATTTCCTCATTTATCCCTTCATATTATTACAGTCCTCCTGCTATAAGGATAGGATTCTCTATAGGTATACAGAGTGAAATCTCCTCATTATACCCTTCAATATTATACAGTCCTGCTATAAGGACTAGGATTCTCTATAGGGTATACAGAGTGAATATTCCTCATTTATACTTCATATATACAGTCCTGCTATAAGGACTAGGATTCTCTATAGTGTATACAGAGTGAATATTCCTCATTTATACCCTTCATTATTATACAGTCCCTGCTATAAGGACTAGGATTCTCTATAGTGTATACAGAGTGAATATTTCTCATTTTATACCCTTCTATTATTACAGTCCTGCTATAAGGACTAGGATTTCTATAGTGTATACAGGTTGAATATTTCTATTTATACCTTAATTATTACAGTCCCTGCTATAAGGACTAGGATTCTCTATAGTGATACAGAGTGAATATTTCTATTTATACCCTTTATTATTACAGTCCCTGCTATAAGGACTAGGATTCTCTATAGTGTATACAGAGTGAATATTCCTCATTTATCCTTCGATTATTACAGTCCCTGCTATAAGGACTAGGATTCTCTATAGTGTATACAGAGTGAATATTCCTCCATTTATACCCTTTATATTATAGGTCTGATAAGGACTAGGATCTCTATAGTAATACAGAGTGAAATTTCTCAATTATACCTCATATTATTACAGTCCCCTATAAGGACTTGAGATTTCTTATAGTGTAATACAGAGTGAATATTCCTCATTTATACCCTTCAATATTATTACAGTCCCTCTATAAGGACTAGGATTCTCTATATGTGATACAGAGTGAATATCTCATTTATACCTTCATATTATTCAGTCCCTGCTATAAGGACTAGGATTCTCTATAGTGTATACAGAGTGAATATTCCTCATTTATACCCTTCTATTATTTACGTCCCTTCATAAGGACTAGGATTCTCATAGTGATACAGAGTGAATATTCCTCATATACCTTCATATTTACAGTCCCTGCTATAGGACTAGGATTCTCTATAGTGTATACAGAGGTGATATTCTCATTTATACCCTTCATATTATTACAGTCCCTGCTAAAGGACTAGGATTCTCTATAGTGGTATTCAGAGTGAATATTCCTCATTTATACCCTTCATATTATTACAGTCCCTGCTAAAAGGACTAGGATTCTCATAGTGTATACAGAGTGAATATTCCTCATTTATTACCCTTCATATTATTACAGTCCCTGCTATAAGGACTAGGATTCTCTATAGTGTATACAGAGTGAATATTCCTCATTATACCCTTCTATTATTACAGTCCTGCTATAGGACTAGGATTCTATAGTGTATACAGAGGGAATATTCCTCATTTATACCCTTCTATTATTACAGTCCTGCTATAAGGACTAGATTCTCTATAGTGATACAGGTGAATATTTCTCTTATACCCTTCATATTATTACAGTCCCTGCTATAAAGACTAGGATTCTCTAAGTTATACAGAGTGATATTCCTCATTTATACCCTTCATATATCAGTCCCTGCTATAAGGACTAGGATTCTCTATAGTGTATACAGAGTGAATATTCCTCATTTATACCCTTCGTTTATTTACAGTCCCTGCTATAAGGACTAGGATTCTCTATAGTGTATACAGAGTGAATATTCTCATATTTACCCTTCATATTATTACAGTCCCTTGCTATAAGGACTAGGATTCTCTATAGTGTATACAGAGTGAATATTCTCATTTATACCCTTCATATTATCAGTCCCTTATAAGGACTAGGATTTCTCATAGTATACAGGTGAATATTTCTCATTATACCCTTCCTATTATTACAGTCCTGCTATAAGGACTAGGATTCTCTATAGTTGATACAGAGTGAATATCCTATTTATACCCTTCATATATTAACGTCCCTTCTATAAGGACTAGGTTCTCTATAGTTATACAGAGTGAATATTCCTCTTTACCCTTCATATTATTACAGTCCCTGCTATAAGGACTAGGATTCTCTTAGTGTATACAGAGTGAAATATTCCTCATTACCCTTATATTATACCGTCCTCTAAGGACTAGGATTCTCTATGTGATACAGAGTGAATTCCTCATTTATACCTTCAATTTTACAGTCCTGCTATAAGGACTAGGATTCTCTATAGTGTATACAGAGTGAATATTCTCATTTATACCCTTCATATTTTACAGTCCTGCTTAAGGACAGGATTCTCTATAGTGTATACAGAGTGAATATTCCTCATTATACCTTCACTATTATTACAGTCCCTGCTATAAGGACTAGGATTCTCTATAGTGTATACAGAGTGAATATTCCTCATTTATACCCTTCATATTATTACAGTCCCTGCTATAAAGGACTAGGATTCTCTATAGTGATATACAGAGTGAATATTTCTCATTTATACCCTTCATATTATTACAGTCCCTGCTATAAGGACTAGGATTCTCTATAGTGTATACAGAGTGAATATTCCTCATTATTACCCTCTATTATTCAGTCCTGCTATAAGGACTAGGATTCTCTATAGTGTATACAGTGTGATTTTTCTCATTATTACCCTTCATATTATTACAGTCCCTTCTATAAGGACTAGGATTCTCCTATAGTGTATACAGAGTGAAATTTCTCATTTTTATACCCTTCTATTATACAGTCCTCACGCTATAAGGACTAGGATTCTCTATAGTGTTACAGAGTAATATTCCTCATTTATACCCTTTATTATTACAGTCCTGCTTAAGGACTAGGATTCTCTATAGTGTATACAGAGTGAATTTCATTTATTACCCTTCATATATTATGTCCCTGATATAAGGATAAAGGATTTCTATAGTAAATACAGAGGAATATTCTCTTTCATTTATTACCCTTCATATTATTACAGTACCCTTCTTTCTTAAGGACTCTACTAGGATTCTCTAAGTGAATACAGAGTAAATTTCCTCATTTATACCTTCATATTATTACAGTCCCGCCTATAAGGACTAGGATTCTCTATAGTGAATTCAGAGTGAATATTCCTCATTATACCCTTCATATTATACAGTCCCCGCTATAAGGACTAGGATTCTCTATAGTGAATACAGAGTGAATATTCCTCATTTATACCCTCTATTATACAGTCCCTGCTATAAGATAGGATTCTCTAAGTGAATACAGAGTGAATATTCCATTTATACCTCATATTATTACAGCCCTGCTATAAGGACCAGGATTTCTATAGTGAATACAAGTGAAATTCCTCATTTATACCTTCATATTATTACAGTCCCTGCTATAAGGACTAGGATTCTTATAGGATACAGAGTGAATATTCCTCATTTATACCCTTCATATTATTACAGTCCCGCTATAAGGACTAGGATTCTCTATAGTGTATACAAAGTGAATATTCCTCATTTATACCCTTCATATTATTACAGTCCCTGCTATAAGGACTAGGATTCTCTATAGTTATACAGAGTGATATTCCTCATTATACCCTTCATATTATTACAGTCCCTGCTATAAGGACTAGGATTCTCTATAGTATACAGAGTGAATATTCCTCATTTATACCCTTCATATTATTACAGTCCCCGCTATAAGGACTAGGATTCTCTATAGTGAATACAGAGTGAATATTCCTCATTTATACCCTTCATATTATTACAGTCCCTGCTATAAGGAGTAGGATTCTCTATAGTGTGTATACAGAGTGAAATTTCCTCATTTATACCCTTCGTATTATTACATTCCTGCTAGAGGCTAGGATTCTCTCATAGTGTATACAGATGAATATTCCTCATTTATACCCTTCATAATTAAGGTCCCTGCATAATGATAAGGATTCTCTATAGTGTCATATGAGATAATATTCGCTTCATTTCTACCTTCATATTAATTACCTCCCTGCCTCAAAGACTATAATTCTCTATAGTGAATACAGAGTGAATATTCCGCATATTACCCTTATATTTACAGTCCCTTCTATAAGGACTAGGATTCTCTATATGTAATACCTGACGTAATTCCTCTTATATACCCTTCGTATTTTACAGTCCCTCTACAGTAGGTACGGATTCCTATAGTTATACAGAGTGCATATTCTTCTCATTTATACCCTTCATATTATTCTACATCCACTGCTTAATGACAGATTTCTCTATAGTGTATACACGATATATTCCTCATTTTACCTTCATATATTTACATGTCCCTGCTTAAGACTAGGATTCTCTATAGTGGTATACAGAGTGAATTCCTCAATTTTACCCTTCATCTAACAGTCCCCTGCTAATAGACAGGATTCCTCTATAGTGTATACAACATGAATACTTCCTCATTTTACCCCCTTCATATTATTTACAAAAGTCCCTGCTATAAAGGCCACGGATTCCCTATAGTGTATACTGAGTGAATCATTCCTCATTTATTACCCCTCATATTATTATAGTCCCTGACTAAAAGGACTAGGATCTCTATAGTATACAGAGTGATATTCCTCATTATACCCTTCATATTATTACAAGTCCTGCTAGAAGGAGGATTCTCTATAGTAAATACAGAGTGAATATTCCTCATTATATACCCTTCTGTTATTACAGTCCCTGCTATAAGGACTAGGATTCTCTATAGTGTATACAGAGTGAATATTCCTCATTTATACCCTTTGTTTATTACAGTCCCTACTAAAGGACTAGGACTTCTATAGTGTATAAGAGAATATCCTCATTTATACCCTTCATATTATTACAGTCCCTGCATAAGACTAGGATTCTCTATAGTGTATACAGAGTGAAATATTCCTCATTTATACCTTCTATATTACAGTCCCTGCTATAAGGACTGGATTCTCTATAGTGTATACAGAGTGAATATTCCTCATTATACCCTTCATATTATTACAGTCCCTGCATAAGAACTAGAATTCTCTATATGTATACAGAGATGAATATTCCTCATTTAACCTTCATATTATACAGTCCTGCTATAATAAGGCTAGGATTCTCTATAGTGTAATCCAGAAGTGAATATTCCTCATTTATACCCTTCTTATTAGTCCCCTGCTAGTATAAGCTAGGATTCCTATAGTGATACCTGAGTGAATATTCCTCATATTACCCTTCATATTATTAGGTCCCCTGCTAATAAGGATTAGGATTCTCTATAGTGATACAGAATGAATATTTCTCATTTATACCACCCTTCATATTATACAGTCCCCTGCTCTATAGGACTAGGATTCCTCTATAGTGTAAACATGTGAATATTCCCTTCATTTATACCCTTCAATATTTACAGTCCCTGCATAAGGACTGATTCTCTATAGTGTATACAGAGTAATATTCCTCATTTATACCCTTCTATTATTACAGTCCCTCATAAGGACTAGGATTCTATAGTGTTACATAAATATTCCTCATTTTACCCTCATATTATTACAGTCCCTGCTATAAGGACTAGATTCTCATAGTGTATACAAGTGAATATTCCTATTTTATCACCCTTCATATTATTACATCCCTGCTATAAGGCTAGGGATTCTCTATAGTGTATACAGATGAATATTCCTAATTAATACCTTCATATTTTACAGTCCCCGCTAGAAAGGACTAGGATCTCTAGATGTAACAGAGTGATATCCTCTTTATACCCTTGTATTATACAGTCCCTGCTATAAGGACTAGGATTTCTATAGTGATACTACGTGATATTCCTCATTTATACCCTTCAAGAAAATATTATTACATCCCTGCTATAAGGACTAGGATTCTCTATAGTGTATACATGTGAATATTCCTCATTATACCCTTCATAATATTACAGTCCCGCTTAAGACTAGGATTCTCTATAGTGTATACAAGTAATATCTCATTTTATACCTTCATATATTACTATTATGTCCCTGCTAATAAGGAATAGGATTTCTCTATAGTGATATACTGAGTGAATATTCCTACATTATACCCTTCTATTATACAGTCCCTGCTATAAAGGACTATGATTTCTATATGTAATACAGAGTGAATATTTCATTTATACCCTTCATATTACACGTCCCTGCTATAGGGACTAGGATTTCTATAGTGTATAAATGAATATTCCTCATTTATACCCTTCATATTATACAGTCCTCTGCAAAAGGACTAGATTCTCTATAGGTATACAGAGGAATATTCCCTCATTTATACCCTTCATATTATTACAGTCCCCTGCTATAAGGATGGATTTCTCTTATGTGTTACGAGTGAATTTCCTCATTATACCCTTCATATAGTTACCTCCCGTCTTTAAGGACTGGATTCTCTATTGTATACTGTAATATTCCTCATTTTAACCCTTCATATTATTACAGTCCGCTGCTATAAGACTAGATTCTCCTATAGTGTATACAGAGTGAATATTTCTCATTTATTATCCTTCTATTTATTTACGAATCCCTGCATATAGGACTAGTATTCTCTATAGGGTATAAACAGAATGAATATATCCTCTTTATACCCTTCATATATATTACAGTCCCTGCTATAAGGACTAGGATTCTCTATAGGAATACAGAGTGATATTCCTCATTTATCCCTTCATATTATACAGTCCCGCTATTAAGACTAGGATTCTCTTATTGATTACAGAATGAAATATTCCTCATTTATACCCTTATATAATTACAGTCCCTGCTATAAGTGACTAGGATTCCTATATTGTATACAGAGTGAATATTCCTCTCTATTTAATCCCCCTCTATTTTCATTCCCCTGCTTTTATAGGACTAGGAATTCCTATGTGTATACATAGTGAATATTCCCATTTATACCCTCTATTCTTACAGTCCCTGCTATAAGGACTGGCTCCTCTATAGTGATACAGAGTGAATATTTCTCATTTATACCTTCATATTATTACAGTCCCTCTATAGGACTAGGATTCTCTATGTGGTATACAGGTGAATATTTCCATTTTATCCCTTATATTTACAGTCCCTGTATAAGCACAGGACTATGATCTCCTATAGTGTATACAGGGTATCAAATTCCTCATTTATACCCTTCAAATTATTACAGTCCCTGCTTATGACAAGAATTCTCTATAGTGTACTAAATGAATATTCTCCATTATACCTTCATATTATTCAGTCCCTGCTATAAGGACCAGGTCTCTATAGTGTATACAAGTGAATATTCTCATTTAACCCTTAGTATTATTACGTCCCTGTCAGTATAGGACTATGATTCTCTTATGTATAACGAGTGATATTCCCTCATTTATACCCTTATATTATTATGTCCTGCTATAAGGACTAGATTCTCTATAGTGAATACAAGTGGAATTCCCTCATTTATACCCTTCATATTATTCAGTCCTCTATAAGACTAGGATTCTCTATAGTGTATACGAGTGAAATTCCTCATTTATACCTTCTATATTACAGATCCTGCTAAAGGACTAGGATTCTCTATAGTATATACAGAGTGAATATCCTCATTTATACCCTTCATATTATTACAGTCCCTGCTATAAGGACTAGGATTCTTATATGTATAAAGTATTAATTTCCTCATTTATACCTTCAATTTATTACAGTCCCTGCTATAAGGACTGGATTCTCTTGATAGTGTATACGATGAATATTCCTCATTTATATCCTTCTATTATTACAGTCCTGCTATAAGGACTAGGATGCTCTATAGTGTATACATGAGTGATATTCCTCATTTATACCTTCTATTATACAGTCCCTGCTAGTAAGGACTAGATTTCCTAAGTGTATACAGAGTGAATATTCTCATTTATACCCTTCATATATTACATCCCCTGCTATAAGACAGATCCCTAGAGTGTATACAGAGTGAATATTCTCATTTTTATACCATTTATATTATTACAGTCCCTCTCTATAGGACTAGATTCTCTATATGTAACAGAGTGAATATTCCTCATTTATACCCTTCGTATTATACAGTCCCTGCTTAAGGACTAGATTCCTCTATAGTGAATACAGTTGAATTTTCTCATTTATACCCTGAATATTATTACAGTCCCTGCTACTATGACTATGATGTATATAGTGTATACAGAGTAAATATTCCTCTTTACCCTTCATATTACAGTCCCTTGCTTTAATGACAGGATCTCTATAGTGTATCAATGAATATTCCTCATTTATACCCTTCATATTATTACAGTCCCTCTATAAGGACAGGATTCTCTATAGGTATACAGATGAAATTCCTCATTTTACCCTTCTATTATTACAGTCCCTTCTATAAGGGACTAGATTCCTATAGTGTATACAGATGAATATTCCTCATTTATACCCTTCATATATTAGTCCCTGCTATAAGAGACTTGGATTCTCTTAGTGAATACAGTGAATGATCCCTCATTTATACCTTAATTTATTACAGTCCCTATAAAGGACTAGGATTCTCTATAGTGTATACAGTGAAATTCCTCATTATACCCCTTCATATATTACAGTCCCTGCTATAAGGAATAGGATTCCTATATGTCTTATGAGGAGATATTCCTCATTTATACCTGACTCATATTATTTACAGCCCTGCTAAGGACTGATTCTCTATAGTGAATACAGAGTAATATTCCTCATATTCCCTCTGTATTATTAACAGTCCCTGCTATAAGGACTAGGATTCTCTATAGTGTAACAGAGTAAATATTCCTCATTTATCCTCTTATTACAGTCCCTGCTATATAAGAGACTAGATTCCTATAGTGTATACAGAGTGATATTCCTCATTTATACCTTCATATTATTACAGTCCCTGCTATAAGGACAGGATTCTCTATAGTGAATACAGATGAATATTCCTCATTTATACCCTTCATTATTACAGTCCCTGCTATAAGGATAGATTTCCTATAATAGTGTATACAGAGTGAATATTTCTCAGTTATACCTTCATATTATACAGTCCCTGCTATAAGGACTGGATTCCTATAGTGTATACAGAGTGAATATTCTCCATTTATACCCTTCATATTATTACAGTCCCTGCTATAAGGAATAGGATTCTATATGTATACAAGAGTAATATTCCTCATTTATACCCTTCATATTATTACAGTCCCTGCTATAAGGACTAATTCTCTATAGTGTATACAGTGAAATACCTCATTTATACACTTCTATTATTACCGTCCTGCTATAAGGACTAGGATTCTCTATAGTGTATACAGAGTGAATATCCTCATTATACCCTTTATATTATTACAGTCCCGCTATAAGGACTAGGAATTCCTATAGTGTAACAGAGTGAATATTCTCATTTATACCCTTCATATTATTACAGTCCCTGCTTAAGGACATGATTCTCTATAGTGTATACAGAGTGAATATTCTCATTTATACCCTTCATATTCTTCAGCCCTGCTATAAGGACTAGATTCTCTATATGTATACAGAGTATATTATCATTTATACCCTTCATATTATTACGTCCTCTGCTATAAGGACTAGGATCTCTATAGTGTATACAGAGTGAATATCCTATTTATACCCTTCATATATTACATCACTTGCATAAGGACATGAGGATTCTCTATAGTAATACAGAGTGTATATTCCTCATTTATACCCTCATTTATTAACATCCCTGCTATAAGGACTAGGATTCTCTATAGTGTATACAGAGTGAATTTCCTCATTTATACCCTTCATATTATTACAGTCCCTTGCTTAAATGGATTCTCTATAGTGTATACAGAGTGAATATTCCTCATTTATACCCTTCATATATTACAGTCCCTGCTATAAGAATAGGATTCTCTATGTGTATACGAGTGAATATTCCTCATTTATACCCTTCATATTATTATAGTCCTGCTAAAGGACTAGGATTCTCTATAGTGATACAGAGTGAATATTCCTCATTTATACCCTTCTATTATTACAGTCCCTGCTATAAGGCCTAGGATTTTTCCTTATAATGTGAATACAGAATGATTTCCTCATTTAACCCTTCATATTATGTACAGTCCCCTGCTTAAGGACTAGGATTCTCTATATGGTATACATAGTAAATATTCCTCATTTATACCCTTCATATTATTACAGTCCCTGCTATAAGGACTAGGATTCTATAGTGTATAACAGAGTGAATATTCCTCATTTTACCCTTCATATTATTACAGTCCCTGCTATAAGACTAGGATTCTCTATAGTAATCACAGAGTGAATATTCTCATTTAATACCCTTCATATTATTACAGTCCTGCTATAAGGACTAGGATTCTCTATAGTGTATACAGTGTGAATATTCCTCATTATACCCTTTATTATTACAGTCCGCTAAAAGGACTAGGATTCTCTATAGTGTATACAGAGTGAATATTCCTCATTTATACCCTTCATATTATTACAGTCCCTGCTATAAGGACTAGGATTCTCTATAGTATACAGAGTGAATATTCCTCATTATCCCTTCATATTATTACAGTCCCTGCTATAAGGACTAGGATTCTCTATAGTGTATACAGAGTGAATATTCCTCTTATACCCTTCATATTATACAGTCCCGCTATAAGGACTAGGATTCTCATAGTGTATACAGAGTGAATATTTCCTCATTTATACCCTTCATATTATTACAGTCCACTGCTAAGGACTAGGATTCTCTATAGTGTATACAGAGTGAAATCCTCATTTATACCCTTTATTATTACAGTCCCTGCTATAAGGACTAGGATTCTCTATAGTGTAGACTAGTGAATATTCCTCATTATTATCCCTTCATATTATACAGTCTCTGCTAAAGGACTAGGAATTCTCTATAGTGAATACGAGAATATTTCCTCATTTATACCTCATATATTACAGTCCCTATAAGGACTAGGAGTTCTCTATAGTGAATACAGTGATATTTCATCATTTACCCTCTATTATTACAGTCCCTCATAAGGACTAGGTATTCTCTATAGTGTAATACAGAGTGAATATTCCTCATTTATACCCTTCATATTATTACAGTCCCTGCTATAAGGACTAGGATTCTCTATAGTATACAGAGTGAATATTCTCATTTATACCCTTCATATTATTACAGTCCCTGCTATAAGGACAGGATTCTCTATAGTGATAAGAGTGAATATTCCTCATTTATACCCTTCAATTATTACGTCCCTCTATAAGGACTAGGATTCTCTAAGTGATACAGAGTGAATATTCCTATTTATACCCTTCAATTATTACAGTCCCTGCTATAGGGACTAGGATTTCTATAGTGATATACAGAGTGATATTCTCATTATACCTTCATTTATTACAGTCCTGCTATAAGGACAGGATTCTCTATAGTGATATCAGAGTAATATTCCTCATTTATACCCTTCATTATTACAGTCCCTGCTATAAGGACTAGGATTCTCATAGTGTAATACAGAGTGAATATTCCTCATTTATACCCTCATATTATTACAGTCCCTGCTATAAGGACTAGGATCTCTATAGTGTATACAGAGTGAATATTCTCATTTATACCCTTCTATTATTACAGTCCTGCTATAAGGACTAGGATTCTCTATAGTGTATACAGAGTGAAATATTCCCTTTAATACCCTTCATATTACAGTCCCGCTATAAGACTAGGATTCTCTATAGTGTATACAGAGTGAATATTCCTTTATACCCTTCATATTATTACAGTCCTGCTATAAGGATAGAGATTCTCTATATGTATACAGATGAATATTTCATTTATACCCTTCATATTATTACAGTCCCTGCTATAAGGACTAGGATTCTCTATAGTGTTACAGAGTGAATATTCTCATTTATACCTTCATATTATTACAGTCCCTGCTATAAGGACTAGGATTCTCTATGTGTATACAGAGTGAATTATTCTCATTTATACCCTTCATATTATTACAGTCCCTTCTATAAGACTAGGATTCTCTATAGTGTATACAGAGTGAATATTCCTCATTTATACCCTTCTATTATTACAGTCCCTGCTATAAGGACTAGGATTTCTATAGTGTATACAGGTGAATATTCCTCATTTATACCTTCATATATTACTGTCCCTGCTTAAGGATAGGATTCTCTATAGTGTATCGAGTGAATATTCTCATTTATACCCTTCATATTATTACAGTCCCTTCTATAAGGACTAGGATTCTCTATAGTGATAACAGAGTGAATACCTCATTTATACCCTTCATATTATTACAGTCCCTCTATAAGGACTAGGATTCTCTAAGTGTATACAGAGTGAATATTCCTCATTTATCCCTTTATTATTACAGTCCTGCTATAAGGACTAGGATTCTCTATAGTGAATACAGAGTGATATTCCTCATTTACCCTTTCTATTATTACAGTCCCTGCTATAAGGACTAGGATTCTTATAGTGTATACAAGATGAATATTCCTCATTTATACCCTTCATATTATTACAGTCCTGCTATAGGGACTAGGATTCTCTATAGTGTATACAGAGTGAATATTCCTCATTTATACCCTTCATATATTACAGTCCCTGCTATAAGGACTAGGATTCTCTATAGTGTATACAGAGTGAATATTTCTCATTTATACCCTTATTTATTACAGTCCCTCTATAAGGACTAGGATTCTCTATAGTGTATACAGAGTGAAATTTCCTATTTATACCCTTCTATTATTACAGTCCCTGCTATAAGGACTAGGATTCTCTATAGTGATACAAAGTGAATATTCTCATTTATACCCTTCATATTATCAGTCCCTGCTATAAGGACTAGGATTCTCTATAGTGTATACAGAGTGAATATTCCTCATTATACCCTTCATATTATTACAGTCCCTGCTATAAGGACTAGGATTCTCTATAGTGTATACAGAGTGAATATTTCTCATTTATACCCTTCATATTATCACAGTCCCTGCTATAAAGGACTAGGATTCTCTATAGTGTATACAGAGTGAATATTCCTCATTTATACCCTTCAGATATTATCAGTCCCTGCTATAAGGACTAGGATTCTCTATAGTGTATACAGTGAATATTCCTCATTTATCCCTTCTATTATTAGTCCGCTATAAGGACTAGGATTCTCTATAGTGTATACAGATGAATATTCCTCATTTTACCCTTCATATATACAGTCCCTGCTATAAGGACTAGGATTCTCTATAGTGTATACAGAGTGAATATTCTCATTTATACCCTCATATATTACAGTCCCTGCTATAAGGACTAGGATTCTCTATATGTATACAGAGTGAATATTCCTCATTTATACCTTCATATTATTACAGTCCCTGCATAAGGACTAGGATTCTCTATAGTGTAATACGAGTGAATATCCTCATTTATACCTTCTATTATTACGTCCCTGCTATAAGGACTAGGATTCTCTATAGTGTATACAGAGTGAATATTCCCATTTATACCCTTCTATTATTACAGTCCCTGCTATAAGGACTAGGATTCTTATAGTGTATACAGAGTGAATATTCCTCATTTATACCCTTCATATTATTCAGTCCCTGCTATAGGTAAGGACTTATTTCCTATATGTATACAGAGTAATATCCTCATTTACCCTTCATATTTTACAGTCCCGCTATAAGGACTAGGATTCTCTATAGTTGTATACAGAGTGAATATTCCTCATTTATACCCTTCTATTATTACAGTCCCTTCTATAAGGACTAGGATTCTCTATAGTGTATACAGAGTGAATATTCCTCATTTATACCCTTGTATATTACAGTCCCTGCTATAAGGACTAGGATTCTCTAGTGTATACAGGTGAATATTCTCATTTATACCCTTATTATTACAGTCCCTGCTATAAGGACTAGGATTCTCTATAGTGTAAGGAATATTCTCTTCATCCTATAAACCTTGTCTATACAGACTTATATACGAGTATAATGAGGAATATTCACTCTTATCCACTATGGGATATAGTCCTATAGCAGGCTAAAATAATTGAGTAATAGGAATATTCTCTTATCCCTTTAGAATCTAGTCGCTTATCTTAATAATATAAGGATATAAGAAGGAATATTTCACTCCTGTATACAGCTATAGATATCCAGTCCCTAACAGACGTATATTAGGAAGGATATAAATGAGGAATATTCACATTGTATACACATAAGAAAACCAGTCCCTTATACAGATTTAATTATAAGGTGTATAAATGGAATATTACTCGTATACACTATAGGTGAATATATTCCTCTTATACTTATCAGACTGTATAAAGGCTATAAATGAGATTCTCTGTATAATATATACAGATTGAATATTCCTCATTTATACCCTTCATATTATTCAGTCCTGCTATAAAAGATAGGATTCTCGATGTATACAGAGTGAATATTCTACATTTTACCCTTCATATTTACAGTCCCTGCTATAAGGACTAGGATTCTCTATATGTATACAGAGTGAATATTCTCATTTATACCCTTCATATTATACAGTCCCTGCTAAGGACTAGGATTCTCTATAGTGTATACAGAGTGAATATTCCTCATTTATACCCTTCATATTATTACGTCCCTGCTATAAGGACAGGATTCTCTATAGTGTTACACAGAATGATTCCTTTTATACCCTTCTATTATACAGTCCCGCTATAAGGATAGGATCTCTATAGTGTATACAGAGTGAATATTCCTCATTTATACCCTTCATATTATTACAGTCCCTGCTATAAGGACTAGGATTCTCTATAGTGATACAGAGTGAATATTCCTCATTTATACCCTTCATATTATTACAGTCCCTGCTATAAGGACTAGATCTCTATAGTGAATACAGAGTGAATATTCCTCATTTATACCCTTCATATTTTACAGTCCCTGCTATAAGGACTAGATTCTTTAGTATGTACAGAGGTGAATATTCCTCATTTATACCCTCAATTATTACAGTCCCTAGTATAAGGACTAGGATTTCCTAATAGTGTATACAGAGTGAATATTCCTCATTTATACCCTTCATATTATAGTCCTTGATAAGACTGAGATTCTCTATAGTGATACAGATGAATTTTCTCATTTATACCCTTCATATTATTACAGTCCCTGCTATAAAAAGGACTAGGATCTCTATAGGTCAAATACAGAGTGAATATTCCTCATTTATACCCTTCATATTATTACAGTCCCTGCTATAAGGACTAGGATTCTATAGTGATACAGAGTGATATTCCTCATTTATACCCTTGCTATTATTACAGTCCTGCTTTAGGACTAGGATTCTCTATGTGTACAGAGTGAATATTTCTATTTATACCCTTCATATTATTACGTCCTGCTATAGGACTAGGATCTCTATGAGTGTATACAGTAGAATATTCCTCATTTATACCTTCAATTATTACAGTCCCTGCTATAGAGGACTAGGATTCTCTATAGTGTACAGAGTGATATTCCTCATTTATACCTTATATTATTACAGTCCCTCTATAAGGACTAGGATTCTCTATAGTGAAACAGAGTGAATATTCCTCATTTATACCCTTCATATTATTACAGTCCCTGCTATAAGGACTAGGATTCTCTATAGTGTTAACAGAGTGAATATTCCTCTTTATACCCTTCTATTATTACAGTCCCTGTCTATAGGACTAGGATTCTCTATAGTGATACAGAGTGAATATTCCTCATTTATACCTTCATTTATTACAGTCCCTGCTAAAGGACTAGGATTCCTATAGTGTATACAGAGTAATATTCTCATTTATACCCTTCATATTATTTCAGTCCGTGCTATAAGGACTAGGATTCTCATAGTGTATACAGAGTGAATATTCCTCATTTATACCCTTCATATTATTACAGTCCCTGCTATAAGGACTAGGATTCTCTATATGTATCAGAGTGAATACCTCATTTATACCCTTCATATATTACAGTCCCTGCTATAAGGACTAGGATTCTCTATAGTGTATCAGAGTGAATATCCTCATTTATACCCTTCATATTATTACAGTCCCTGCTAAGGACTAGGATTCTCTATAGTGTATACAGAGTGAATATTCCTCATTTATACCCTTCATATTATTACAGTCCCTGCTATAAGGACTAGGATTCTCTATAGTGATACAGATGTGATATTTCTCATTTATACCCTTCTATTATACAGTCCCTGCTCTAAGGACTAGGATTCTCTATAGTGAATACAGAGTGAATATTCTCATTTATACCTTCATATTATCGTCCTGCTATAAGGACTAGATTCTCTATAGTGTATACAGAGTGAATATTCCTCATTTATACCCTTCGTATTATTACAGTCCCTGCTATAAGGACTAGGATTCTCTATAGTGTATACAGAGTGAATATTCCTCACTTTATACCCTTCATATTATTATGTCCCTGATATAAGGAGAGGATTCTCATAGTAATACAGAGTGAATATTCCATTTACCCTTCATATTATTACAGTCCCTCTATAAGGACTAGGATTCTCTATAGTGAATACAGAGTGAATATTCCTCATTTATACCCTTCATATTTACAGTCCCTGTCTATAGGACTAGGATTCTCTAGTAGTGATACAGAGTGAATATTCCTCATTTATACCCTTCATATTATTACAGTCCCTCTATAAGGACTAGGATTCTCTATAGTGTATACAGAGTGAATTCTCATTTATACCCTTCTATTATACAGTCCCTCTATAAGGACTAGGATTCTCTATATTAATACAGAGTGAATATCCTCTTTATACCCTTCATATATTACAGTCCCTGCTATAGGACTAGGATTCTCTATAGTGTTACAGTGAATTCCTCATTATATACCCTTCATATTATTACAGTCCCTCTATAAGGACTAGGATTCTCTATAGTGTATACAGAGTGAATATTCCTCATTTACCCTCATATTATTACAGTCCCTGCTATAAGGACTAGATTCCTATGTAATACAGAAGTGAATATTCCTCATTTTATACCCTCATATTATTACAGTCCCTGCTATAAGGACTAGGATTTCATATGTATAACAGAGTGAATATTCCTCATTTATACCCTTCATATTATTACAGTCCCTGCTATAAGGACTAGGATTCTCTATATTTACAGAAGTGAATATTCCTCATTTATACCCTTCTATTTTACAGTCCTGCTATAAGGACTAGGATTCTCTATAGTGTATACAGAGTGAATATTCTCATTTATACCCTTCATAT
>JAACNH010005178.1:0-21197 GCA_019447015.1 Hymenochirus boettgeri | reverse complement strand
AGGTACACTATAGAGAAATACATTACACAGAGCTGTGCTAAGATCAGATTCACTTCATTATCCTCCACTTCCTACCCTCCAACATTCCCCTTTAAATAGGTACACTATAGATATCGAGTAAATACATTACACACGGCTGTGATAAAGATCAGGTTCACTTCATTATCCCCCCACTTCCTACCCTCCAACATTCCCCTTTAAATAGGTACACTATTGAGAAATACATTACACACAGAGCTGTGCTAAGATCAGGTTCACTTTATTATCCTCCACTTCCTACCCTCCAACATTCCCCTTTAAATAGGTACACTATTGAGAATACATTACACAGAGCTTTGCTAAGATCAGGTTCACTTCATTATCCTCCACTCCTACCTCCAACATTCCCCTTAAATAGGTACACTATAAGAAAAATACATTACACAGAGCTGTGATAAGATCAGGTTCACTTCATTATCCCCCCACTTCCTACCCCCAACATTCCCCTTTAAATAGGTACACTATAGAGAAATACATTACACAGAGCGGTGCTAAGATCAGGTTCACTTCATATCCTCCACTTCCTACCCTCCAACATTCCCCTTTAAATAGGTACACTATTGAGAAATACATTACACAGAGCTGTGCTAAGATCAGGTTCACTTCATTATCCCCCCACTTCCTACCCTCCAACATTCCCCTTTAAATAGGTACACTATAGAGAAATACATTACACGATCTGTGCTAAAGATCAGGTTCACTTCATTATCCCCCACTTCCTACCTACCTCCAACATTCCCCTTAAATAGGTACACTATAGAGAAATATATTACACAGAGCTGTGCTAAGATCAGGTTCACTTCATTATCCTCCACTTCCTACCCTCCAACATTCCCCTTTAAATAGGTACACTATAGAGAAATATTACACAGAGCTGTGCTAAGATCAGGTTCACTTCATTATCCTCCACTTCCTACCCTCCACATTCCCCTTTAAATAGGTACACTATAGAGAAATACATTACACAGAGCTGTGCAAGATAGGTTCACTTCATTATCCTCCACTTCCTACCCTCCAACATTCCCTTTAAATAGGTACACTATTGAGAAATACATTACACAACAGAGCTTGCTAAAATCAGGTTCACTTCATTATCCTCCCACTTCCTCCCTCCAAAATCTACCCAAATCTGTACCTGGGATAGTAACCTGTTGTTTGAATACTAAAATAACAAGTCACCATCTTGTACCTTGAAAATACTGTCCCGTTTCCTGTAACAGTCGATCTGACTTGGGCTTGTTCTTGCTGTAAAAGGCGTACAGTCCAAACTGGTCCTTCTGTAATAGGATTACAAAGACATTTAAGGATTTTTCCCAAGACAACTCCCCCACCCCCGGATAGACACTAGGACATCACTGGGATTTTGTTAAAGTCCAAGCGAATTCCAGACTATGTTTATATCAGATCCTGTTTTGGAAGCTGACATAGACATAGTGATGTACAAGGGCTGCTTTGGTACATAGCTTAAACCTAGTAAACCACTTAAACTATAGATCTACTTGGATTAGGTAATTGTCAGTGCCGCCATATTGCTTCCATATACACCTTCGAGCCCTTTAAACATTTCTGGCTTGCGGACTTACTTTCTGGCCACAGTCATGATTGGCTCAAATCATTTAGACTCTGATTCAATAAAAGTTCTTATCGTTTAAAATGGTGCTCATTTTGCCCCAACCAATCAGATCTTATCTGAAAGCTAACATCTGATTGTTGAGGCAGAATGAGTACCATTTTAAACGTAAAGGACTTTCAAGTAGTTTGGAGGATTGACTTGCCCTTTAAGGTAATTTTGTCCTATCAGTGATGAAAGGTTAACGCACAATGACCTATGTAAATATGCTGTTTTTTTTTTAAATTAAAACCCAAACCATCAGTGACTCCACACGTGAAAAACTAGAACAGGCCCATATATCGTAATCAGAGATACCCCATGTTGAGGAAGCATTGGC
This sequence comes from Hymenochirus boettgeri, assembly GCA_019447015.1. Lineage (NCBI taxonomy): Eukaryota > Metazoa > Chordata > Amphibia > Anura > Pipidae > Hymenochirus > Hymenochirus boettgeri. Next base: position 19,209 of record JAACNH010005178.1, on the reverse strand, counting down.
CCACTTGGCTGGGCTCTCGCCTGCAGCTAGCAGTTCCTGGAGGAAGACGTGACTGTGAACTCATAAAGTTTCTCCAAATTCCCGAAGATTGCGGCGTGCTGACCTCGCGGCTGATGGACATCGGATCGGTCCATTTCACACAGGTAATGAGACAAGACGTAGCCCAGGATAGACGTAATCTCTCTCAGTGCTTAATAGCTCCTCCATAACCCTGTGCATCTTACTGGGGAGCAATACAAAGACAGATGGGTTATAATAATAACTATGGGCTGGGGAACCATTCAACATTCGATTGTCAAATCAAATCAATTGTAATGATGGGCATAGCACTGCATAAGGTTATAGCCCCAAGCTTTAGGTATTTGATCTGCCAGAAAGATTTAAGAGCACTATACTGAACAATAACTTGCCTCATCTTAATCTATAAATAAATCCACCAAGTAGCCGTTACTGTGAGGTGTGTGTGTTGCTGCAAGTACTTGTTTTGTTTTGCTCAGCCTAAGAATCCCTCCCCCCACTCTTAACCACTCCCCCTTCCATCTGACATGACCTTTTGTGAATTCAAGCATGCTCAGTGATAACTATGGTCAGCACTAGAAAGGGTCATTTCCCATCATGCCGTTCTCACATACCAACTGTTGCCATTCTAGTTATACAAAAAAGCACACAACACTTGATTGACAACTGAATGTAAGATGGTCAGATTGGATTTCTAAACAAATAGGCACGATCAACAAGAAAACGGTACATATAGTTGCAAAGAATAATAGTTTATGGTAATGGCCAATTTAAAATACAATTTTTGCTGCCTTTAAAGGGTAAGTATACTGAAAAAATGACTTTACCTCATCTTAATCTATAATTAAATACAGTGTACACACCCTTTCAGGTTTATATAAAAATTAAATGTTCATGGTAAAACTTGAAGATTTTATCCTCAACGAGTCAGTGATTAAAGGGTATGTCCACCCCCAAAAAAACTTTTTTTTATTTTGGCTGGCAGCCCCCCAAAACCTCGACCTTGCAAGGTTTATAAAATCGAATTGCTTCTAACAGTACTAACCCAGCCTGCTCTCTCCCCGCGCGCTTCTGCTCTCTTCCGAGAGGGGGGGCGGACCGGCAGGGTCTCCGTGATTGGCTGAGAAATCTCTCCTAGCCACAGGAGCCCGGCTGCTTTTAAACCTCCCATGGTCAAGGTTTTGGGAGGTTGCCAACCAAATATAAAAAGGTTTTTTGGGGGGGTCATTGTCTGAAAAATGGAGATGGAAATGTTTAAATTTCTCAATAAAGTTCTGTATTTTCATCCAATACATATGTATAGATATAAATATATATCCTCTGGTTCCAGTTGATGAAATGTTCAAGGAATTTCGCACTCACAGACTAGTATTGCAGAATAGAAGTGATTTATTACACAGACAATGTTTTGACTGTAATAAATCAATTACTAATAAGTTCTGTGACTACAGATTTCTTTTAACATTGATCATATCTGTCCATCTTATCTGCCTGTCTATCCTCTGTCTGTCAAGGGCAACAGGATAGACAATGAAAATCCATATATATTTTTTTCTTACGCAAAATTGGCATTCATAGCCCAGTCACTCTTTCGTATAAGTCGTTATGGCTCCTCTTGCCCAAGGCATACGTGGGTTCATTGGCTCCATTGCCAGCAGGAAGAGAGCGAGGAACTTTCAGTAAGATATTGTGAGCCCGTGTTTCCTGTAGAGAAGCTGGCGTGCCTGGATAGATTGCAGCGCCTTCCTGAATGGCATAACGGATTTGCTATTTTCTCTCTGGGAAGTGTACACGAGTCTTCACTATGAGATCTTCCAAGAGCCGACCACCCTAAATGTTCTGACTTGGAGGAAGATGGTGACTGAACTGGGTTGGACAAGAGAGGTTTGGGCTTGGACAATGAAGATCTCAAGAGCTTCATTGTTAGAGTTTTGAACCATAAGCTCTGTATGCTCAGGGTCTGCTTCACTGTTGCTTTTTGAGTCTTCAGTAGTTGAACATCCCTTGGATATTACTGGTTCCCTTACCTGCCTTCTATTCCGGCTGCTTCTAGTTGCCCTCAAAAAGAGCCCTACTGAGCCAGCATGAAGGCCAAAGCTGCAACAATTTATGACAGTTGTCTCGGCTGCCCCATGCTCCTCTTGTCCAAATCCTCTTCATCCTTTTGATGCCTTGGGGAAACTCATTAGAAAAACCGACAGAAATATCCTCAGTTTGTTTTTTGGTGGTAAAGGCCACAGATGCATCTTTGTGCCAGCCGGACTCTTCCTTACATTTCCCAAAGCCTCCTCAAGAAGTTGCCTGGTCTCCGGGCATTTGAGCCATGTCTCGTTCCAAACAGTCAGTCCTGCTGCTGCTGAGGGAATAGAGATTCTTCTTCATCTCCTGGAACTTGCCTGCCGAGAGTTCCTCATTCAGTCTTTGCAATAATTTTCCAGGCACTGACGGGTCTCTGGGAGACACAACTTTTGCTCTGTCTTCTTCAGCTGCCCCAAGTAACGGCTGCAGCTCACAGTCAGTTGGGAGACCTGGTAGGTAAGAATATGATACATTTTAATAGAACCTCCTTGACATCAAGTCCACATTTCCAGTGGTCTTGGAAGGAATGAACCTTCATGCATTATTTAGGTTCAATAGTACTTGGTACATTACCTCTTTAGATATACAAGTCTATGTAATAGAAATAATAATAGAAATAATAATATGTATGTGTTTCCCTAGAAGAAGTAAACGTAATGTGTTAAAGGGCGTGTTCAACCTTCGAACAAAAACTGGTGACTTGTCAGTTATCTGCCCGCCACCCCAACTGCTATTTTTACTATTTTATTACATGGATTTGGTAACCAGATATTTAATGGTAAATTCTGTTCCTTTCTGGTAAAGGTATCTGTCTCTCCTCCCTCTGCTCAATGAGCTTTTATAACCTTGAGCATGTGCAGAGAGGCAGTATGTGAAACAGAAGTCAATCATTGGTTGTGCTGTCAGTTGTCACAGCCTTGATTGACTGCATGGAGGGAGGGGCCAGCTTACTCTGCCAGAATGAGGACAATATAATCCTTAAATGTCTGGATAGTAATGCAGGTAATAATGTGCAAAATATATCAGTTGGGGTTGTAGCAGATAACGTACAATTGACCATTTTTTTTTTTAAGGGTGAACATTCCCTCTAACCCTAGTTTATATGAAGTTAGCATACATTAAACCAGGGATAAGCAACCAGTATCTTTTCAACCAGCATTCCCCATACAAGCACAGAGCCACCAGGGAATGCTGGGAGTGGTAGCAACTGTCGGCAGACAAATCCCACTTATCTGCCATCCTATTATCCACAGGCGAGACAAACCTGGTCACAGAACCTGTAGAGATTTAGAAGTTTCTCCAGTTCTCTTTTTCTGCCTCTCGACCACATGTAAAAGCTGTGAGTCTGGTCTGGATCCCACTCCTCACTCCTTAAAGGATTCCATCTCCGAGAAATGACACCGGTTAAATTTATTAGCGTCATCCAGAAGCACAAGTCCGTGGTTATAATGTACCTGCAGTAGGACATCAAAGGGATATTAGACATTTGTCTGAGGCCATAATGTCAGGTTTACAGGCGCCACAAAATGGGAAGAAGACAGACATGGGTGTGAATTGGACTGCAGGCATGGGGAGCTGTAAGGCAACGTTAAATGGACCAACGTTACATTTCTGTATGTGAGAGAAGATTTGTCCATTGTTACTGACCGTTGCTTGGAGGAAGAAGTCTTTAAACCTCTTATAATGCCTCTCAGAATCTCCAGAGACCACTCCGTACTGTCCATCTCATGCAGTTGATTCTCCCCATCTCCGTCCATCCAGGATGAGCTAAGACGGAGAGAGACTTTGTTACAGGTTACTTGGAGCATTTGGGAGAATTTCAACCACAATTAAACACTTTGCCAGTGTTGGGGAAATTACAGGGAGAATATAATAAGGTTCTTATCATTAAAAATGGTGCTGATTTTTCCCCAACCAATCAGATGTTAGTTAAATAGATCGATTGGTTGGGCAAAATTAGAACCATTTTTAATGATAAGAACCTTTAACATCTCCCTGTTAGGCTGGGTACACACTATAGGACTTTTTATCCCGACCGAGCGTTCGCTGCGAGCGAGTGATTGGCTGGGACAAATGACCATCAGTTCGGACATGTTGGTAAATCACGGCTGATTGCACGGTTCCCTATGGCTTGTACGGTCGTCTTGATTTACCAACCGATTGAGCTTGGTCGTGGCTGGCTGCCTCATACCAGCAGATATTTTCGGCCAACCACCAATAGAAAACATCTGCTGGTGTGTACCCATCCTTAGTGCCAGATCTATTTTATCCAAATCGCTATTGATTACCACGTAGAAGGGTTTCGATGGAAAAATTAACGGGGATTTAAAAAAACTTCTTAATTGTTAAAAATGTGCAAATATTGCCCCAAGCAACAGATGTTATGATCGCATGCGATTCTGTTGCGATGGCGTTTGCGTTGCAGTGTGCCGTGCCCAAGGCTGATTGTGTGCACATACTTGTGCGTTTTGCGTTTGCACGCATGTTTTAGCCGTTTTGCATTTTGGAAATCGCAGGAATTTTCGCTTTCCCGCGATTTCCATTTTAGCAAACATCACGGGCGCAATCGCGAGCGCAAAACGCGCTAGTGTGGCTCACCCAAGTCTTTAGAAATCTGCTTTTAGTTGTTTAGAAGATACAAATATAACATAGTAGACACACACGTGGGGGGAGACACAATAAATTTCCCTTGTAACCGCGATGTAGTAACCACTGTAGCCACGGTTATTGCATCGTGTGAATGCGAGAGGTAAGTTGCGGCTTTAATTTTGGTGCAAAACACGTGCAATGATCATCTCTAATTTATTGCATCGCTTGCACTGAGCTTATTCCAAAAGTCTTTTGAAAGGGTCCAAGCGATGCAAAATGAGTAAAAAAACCACTAATCCTATATTACATCAGTTAGCACGGGCTTTGCACTGGTTTTTCCCCCTTAGCACGGGATATCTCCCTGAGTGTTTGCTATGCATTTCTTTATCTTCATTGTATTACATTTTCTGCTTTAACTCTCCTTTATCTGCTATTGTTCCCTTGTTCTAAATGGAGTCCTGTACATTCTTAGCTCCTTTTTTAAACAGCCACTGCCCTCACCTGGTTAAACTGATTCTCCAGCTCTCGAATTTTCACAAGACCCCAGAAGCTCCAGTCTTCTGTTGATTTGGTTACCAGTGCATGAACTTGTTCCTCCAGCTGATTGTACATTTGTATTGCTGCCTCCACTGCACTCCTGGGGAGACAATCAAAGACTGGGTAATTATGGAGTATTAGTGACTTGTTTTCTGGTGTGTATTCACTGAACTACATAAGATACTTTGAGATCCATCCTTATGGAATTCATGACGATCTTGCAAAAAGGAAAGACACAGATAGACATGGAACCTAAAACTACAAAGAAACTTCTATGAATGCTTATGGAAAATCCATGGTGTTGGGCTCCCCCTACAGTCAGTGCCAGTGACACTCCATCTATCTCTTTAAAGCAAGCATATGTTAAATAATGAAGGGGCAACTGGGGGAGGAGCCACAGAGCTGCCAATTACTGTACAAGTATTAATAAATGTAATTAGCAGCAAACTGTGCTGCATTTAAAGGGCAACTAAAGCCACAGAACACACTTAACCAAAGGCAGAACACCTTCATATAAAACCAGTAATCTGTGTCTTACCTCTCATTTTGATACGGGCGCTGGGAAATTTACCTAAATAACATATGATTTGTGCTTTACTTCTCAGCATTCTAATACACACAGTTTGGTCAACGACCATTATAGTTTCTGCACATGCTCAGTCCTTAGCTATGGCACAAACTTGTTACAGTTGGTCACACCCATTAATAATCTCTAGCCAATCCTTTTACAACAGAAAGATAAAACAAGGAAGGATGTGACTGAGGTCAGGGGTGTGGTCTTACACTGCACATACACACAGTTACTTCATCCAGTTCTTAACAGGCTTACATTTACTAATACAATTTACTGAAGTGGGATTTTATAGCTTATTGGTGTTTTTTAGGGGTTTGTTTTCATAGCTGGAGTATACAAAATTGGGTTTAGTTCTCCTTTAAACTTCATTCTAAATCAGCCTTGGTACAGGCTTATCCTCTGATTTTCATTGATCAGGCAACTAAAGGTGCTAAGTTCAAAAAGGGTCATCAGTGAATGCTGATACATTGCCCCAAAATACAAGCAGGTCACACTGTTCCCGTGTGAAATCCTGGCACATGCAAGTAACATTCATTAAATGTAATGCTGTATGCTACACTAAAATCCATACAGCCTGCATCATGCTTCAATGGAAATTCTGTCCAGCCTTTCAGCGTAATGATCTTGATCTTACATGTGTTCTTTTTAGAGTTAGGCCCCACTAGCACCATTTGGATAATGTTTTGCAATCCTGATACACTAGTGATTGCGCTGACCCATGTTAACCCATGGCAGTGGTCCCACTACATGCATTGCATTCCGAGAGTGCGCGCATCACCATTTTTTGTTGCGTATCACATGCGCTCTGATAGGCTCTATTTCAGGAGAGCATGTGCACATGTGAAAGCGGCATTGCGATTGTGCGTTCTTCCGTGCCTCCTAGTGGGGCCTCACCTGGAAGGAGAACTAAAGTGCATATACACTTTTTTTCAAAAACAGTTAAATGAAAAGACCTGGGGTAGGGAGGTAGGATTGGACTTTCTACCTCCCAATATTGTTTTTGTGAGAAGCGGCAGTAAGAAAGAAAACGGCTTCTGCCAGGCTTCCTGAATGCTTCAGCCCTATCTTTAATACAGGAGTACCAGGGCCATACCCTGGCAAATGAAAACTGTAAGTGCTGTAGCTCCTCACAAAACAATATTGGGAGGTGGGAACAATCAATCCGACCTCCCTGCCCCAGGTACTTTTAATTTCTAAAAGTTAATTTTTTACAGTATAGTTGTCCTTTAAGGGATTTAAAGGTGCTACCCTACATTAAAGGAAAGTGGGGACAATTCTACTTCATCATAACATTATATCATTATAAATGATATGTTTGAATAATGTTCCATCCTAGTGGATTAATCATTAACTGTTAACCGTGTAGGGGTTAAGTTAACCTTAGCGATAAAGGTCATTTGATAGTAAATATACCTTGTTCTGTATTTAAGGGAAGGGGTGTATTAATAATTTGATAAGCTTTGCTCTACCCGTCTTGTTTATTGCAGTTCAGTTCTACGGACTGCTGCCCTTCCAGTTACTAGAGGCGCAATGTTGTGTTAAAGTCGCTACTCTGCCCGTGATCTAAGAGTGGCTTGTTGACAAGAGCCAGCTCTCAGGGAACATGTAATGAGCAGTATTTAACACCAATCACTTTCCACGGAGAGCCAACTCTGCTGTTATCATTAAATACTTGGTTAACCTTCAGCACAGTTAGACGCAGTGACACCTAATGGAGAATATTGAACAGCAGCATCCAGCATTAGCATTTTGAAAGCGTGTGCAAAAATGATGCATGTGGCGTTTTGGGGGTATTTACTGCACCAAATAAAGGTGTCTCAATGCCACCGTGTATTGGTACAAAAACCAGTCCTTGGTGCCAGGCCTTAGCTTTTTACTGGTCTACCGTATTAATAAAATTGATTGGATTAAAGAAGTTAATGGCAAATTAAATAAACCTCAAAGGTTTACAAAAATGCGGATAATAAAAATGAATTTGGTGGAATTTGAGCCTTGGGCAGGTCAATGAAAAGGACTCACAATGGACTAACCACATCAATGATGGGCCATTAATTGTGTCATTATTGTACAGTTTTTGTGCTACTGTATGGTGGAAATACCAGTCTGTATGCCCAAGGCTGTCTTAGGAGTATGAATAGTCTTGTATAGACTTTCTATGGTTACCTAACATCTTGGAGCAATAGAAACGCGTGGCCTCCTTGCGGAGTTGGCCAAAGTTGTCCCTCCTTCCCGCTGAAGCGACACCAGGAGAGAGTCACTTAGAACCATCTCATAAGCTCCCTGTTGCTCCATTTTCTTCTCCACTTCCTACACGGAATTGCAAAATAATTATCACTTGCAGACAGGGTTCTCTAAATGACATGTTGGTAAAAGCAATGTTTTTCATATGCCAAACACATAAAGGTCACATTTGCATCTACCATCTGATTGTGTCACACACCTGTGAATCCTGTAGAGCACTGCCCTCCCCAAGCTGCTGAATGGAGTGTTGTACAGCAGTCCGAGGCTTTCCTTAAATCTGATAAAACGCGTCCAGCTTCTGCGGTGGGAGAGAGAAGTGTAGTTGGAAAACAGACATTAACAGACAATTAAAGACACTGGCAATAGTGTAATATCTCTGGGCAATGTCCTGCTGTGTTTTCCTTTACTGGAAATAATACTTCATACATGCTTATATACTAATAATGGTTCGTAACAGCTATGGTTTATAAGCGGATAAGTGCAGAATTTCAAAGTGAGGGATTCATGAAAGGGTTTTCATGGGCAGTGGTGAGCTCAGCGCACCACCAATATTTTAGCCACGCCCCTTTTTAAAGGACACTCCCATGTTAAAGTTAAAGTATACCTTTTGTTATATTTTCCTTGAACCTAGACTTTTTGCTGTATGAGCAATGTTCCCCGTTTATAATAAAATATAAGGTATCCCATCATGGATGTAAATAGACTCACTGGGTGCCCCCAGCAAAACTATGAAGCCTCCTGGTAGTTAGGGCCAATTCCCAAAGGTATAACAATCTGCGTCTCACCTCTCCCTTTACGTGTGGCTGTTGGTTGATTTATATAAAATAAGCTGTGGAACTAGGGGTCAATCCCATCACCCACCTTAATAGGGCAATAAGCTACACATGCTCACAAGGCTGTTTGAAGACAATATGGGACAAAGACATCTACTGGCAACACCATGAAGCCTTCTTAAAGGACAATTAACTCATGCAGTAACCAACTTCTTTCGGCTCCTCCCACAATCACTGTCACTGACAATTCTCCCATCCATGACACTGAGGAACATATTGAATAGGGATGGGGAGCGGCTTGAACATTGTCAGTTACTGCTAGAAAGCAGTTTTGTATGTGTATAATACTCCTTTAAGGCCCGCACACTTGCAGAATTGTTCTCAGATGGAACGCCTGAGAGCCAATCACACCACGTGTATGCGCCGTTTGCAATCATCTGTGAGAGACGTAACATTTCCTACGTTACACACACTCGGGATCTCCTGGCTCCAAGTCAAGCCACAGCACTTCACAACACAAGTGCAACGTACAAAATGTCACCAAGGGGTCACTGCAGAGAAATAAGAACTTTCTGCAATTGTGAAAATTGTGAGAAGAAAGCACCAGGAACAAGTTTCAATTTGCCATAAAGTTGTGAAATAATTTTATTAGGAAACCAAAGATTGTTTGGTTTCTGCAAAAACATTTAATTAATCACTTAAAGGGGAAGTTCAGTGCAAATACATATACTTTAAAAATAAAAGAAAGAGCAGTATTTTCCCATCCTAATGACCTTTACCTGCCCATTCAGCATTGTGTCTGTGTATAAATAACTGCAAACCGAAATACTGACTTCCTGTTTGCAGGACCCCTATAGAGACCGTTATGGTCTTGCCCCTGACCCAGCGCCTGGGTGGATTCAGTTGCTCAGTAGAGATCTGAGCATGTTTGACCCACCACCACAGCCAATCAGTAAAATTACTGTTAGGAACTTCCAAGGTAGAGTGTTCTGAGAATGCCAGCAGCAGGGAATCGCAAGGGGTAATCAATTCAACTGATTTTCAGAATGTAAGAGAATTAGTAGAATAACTAGAATTTTAAAATATATGATATTTTTCACTGATCTTTCCCTTTAAGGAGATGCCTGGCATTTAATTTTTAAATACTGTAGTATACAATAACCCCATACAAAGCTCCAATACACATCTGTATTATAATGGAATGATTTTGCATGCATGGGTTGGAATAATGGACATTGCGCGTAGTGGGTACCATTTCATTGGAAATGCAATTGGGTCCCAAAACGCACAAGTAGGACCTATTCCTTGGTCCAAATTCTCAGTTCGGCCCTATATGGATTCAGCAGGTGGAAGCACCTGGTAAATTCCCCCCTGGACCCTCCCTTTGCATACACTGTGCTATTACATACGCGCATAATTCAGAATTGCAGGTCAGCATGCAGTTGACGGCACACAAGTTCCGACTCAATCATTCCGTTGTGCTGCTAACAGGCACCTGGTAAAACTGGACCCATTCGCGTGTACAGTATGGGAAGGTACCTCCTAGGTCCCAGGTCAACTGCCCCATGTCCACATAACGGCTAAGAGCTTTTGGAGAAGTCAGGACCTCCACCTAAAAAAATAAATAGGATATTTTGTAAATAGGCCCCATTTAATAATCCGTATTCAATAATAAATTAGATGATTTTGTACTGCAGGTTTGATGTTACAAAAGCCACAGGAAATGTATTAAAATGGGGATTCCAACATTAAGGAGAACTAACCCAAATACATTAATAGCATTAAAAGAATAAGTTACTACTTGAACACTGGATGAAATAACTGTATGTACATGTACTGGCCCACACCCTGATCTCAGTCACATGCTCCCTTGCCTATTCTGTCTGTTAAAAGGATTGGCTAGAGGCTACTAGTGGGGTGACCAACTGTACCAAGTTCCTGCAGTATCTTAGGACTGAGCATGTGTAAAAAACATAATGGTCAGTGACCACACTGTGTGATACCAGAACACTGGGAAATAAGACACAAACCTCATGTTAGAAAGTTAAATTCTCAACAACTGTATTAAAATGAGAGGTGAACATGATTACTGCTTTTATATCAAGGAGATCTGACATCTAATTCAATGTTGTTCTGGGGCTTTATTTTGTCCTTTAAAAATTCTAAGACTCGCTGTGATTCCTCTATTAACAAAATGATTTTACCTCCCCCTTCCCTATATGTGAATGGTATGGGCATGTATTTGTTCTTTAGAGTCCTATGCAGTTACCTAGTTTTGCCTTGTACATAATCCTGCTCTGCTTGTATCCATAAACATGTTTCTCTGTTGCCTAGAGGTCACAACTCACCTGAGGCCAGGAATTCTGTCCAGCTGGGAGACTGTCTCCTTTTCCACAAGGATTACAATACTTTGAATGGACCCAGGACAGGAAGCCTGTCAACAGAAAAATAGAAAGGGACCATGATGATGTGAAATGCTTGTTTAAAATGACCTTAAAAATAAAGTGCCCAAGGTGGATTTGTAATTAGAGAAACTTCCTGAAACTTGTCTTAAATGGGGAGAAGACTGGAAGACGTTTTAGCTCTTGAATTAAATTCTAGGGGGCATTTTACCACCCTGGAGTCTTGCTCATTGGATGGAAGTCTAAGTAATTATATGTCTGTCCAATAACACTCATTAGGAGATTATTAAGATTACCCTGCTCATTTGCCTCATTAGGGAAAACGTCTCAAGGCTCAGATTACGTTTTGTTCATTAAAAGATCTGCAGTGGCCATTTACATGGAAAGACAACAGTTTTACTCTTGTAGGAATGGACCATCTCCCTCTGCTGCTTTGCAATTAGTAGTAGATGCTGGGTAAATTAAAGGACATTTTTATCAGCTATAGATTATTAAAGCCATTTGGTCATTAGTAGACTGACGCTCATTTGGAGGTCTCATTTATGCGCACATTATGTATGGTGATACTCTTCTCCCAGTAGTAGATTGTGTCTTTATAAGAACTTGCTAACAGTAACATTTGGTGTCATGGAGTCAGAAGATATCAATGAATCAATGAAGGCACAGTTAAGGATAACTATATTGTCCAAGCTCCCTCAATATCTGAATCTCATTTTACAGAACACCAAAGCCAGAAATAATTATTATGTTGATTTCTGACTCATTGAAAAGCCCCGGCACTTGCTCCCTTAATAACATTAAACAGTACAGAGAGAGAACGATTGGTCCTTTCATCATATGTCACTTCTGGGCTGAGGCCTCTGATTTCTCAAGTTCTCAAGGTACAAAACTGAGACCTTCCAGCAGACTGGAGCCCACCCTGATTGTGCAACTGATGTGCAAACAATGGGGATTTCCTAGATCAGAATCACTATGGTTTGGTAACTACTAAACAGCCTTGGCTCGGACCTCAACCACTGTGTGAATCATATTGGCTGCACTTGTTGTGTAAGATGAAGACATGTCTGGAACGCCCTGACTCACCCAATTGTAAATCTAGTGGGAAGCCTCACCTGAGCTGACTGCAGGGCTGCGGGGGAGAAGGGCGACAGGGCTTGTTTCCTGGCGTCCACCAAAACCAACAGTCCAAGATCTTTTCACCTCCTTCCTGGGCCATAAAAACATAAAGCAGAAATAACGTTTTGTAAGGTGTTAACCACTCGGTACACTCAGTACACAAACAACCAACAGAAAAACCACAGCAAGGCACAAAATCAAGTTCAAACTCTAAACACGTAATTAGAGCTGTTCGAAACTGTTGAGTTTCGTTTCATTTTTCAATTTTCATGAAATTCAGAAATTTCGAAAATTTCGAAAGTTGTGATTTTCAAAATCATCTACTTTCGATTCCAATAATTTCTACTTTAGATTTCCGATTTTCAATAATTATCTACTTTAGTTTCCGATTTTCAATAATTATTACTTTAGATTTCCGATTTTCAATAATTATCTACTTTAGATTTTGATATTTCAATAATTATCTACTTTAGATTTCGATTTTCATAATTTCTCTTTATATTTGCGATTTTAAATAATTATCTACTTTCGATTTTCGATTTTCAATAATTATCTACTTTAGATTCGATAATTATCACTTTCAATAACAAAATTAAATAATTCGGGTGCCGTGAAATTCGGGAGTTTCGAAAGTTTCATCAAACTTCGAAACCCTCAGATTTAATTCGAAACTGGGTGCTAATCGAACCCACATTACATCTCTACACGTAATGTTCCCCTGAACTTGTTAGATGTACGCACTAAAACCTTCCATAACAGTACACAAGCCAATTGGAATGTTAGGAGAAAAGTAGACAAGACCTTTGTGTTGCAATCGAAAATCCACTTGGCATTAGGGCTGAGGGGACCTCAGAGAGCTGTTCAGGAACCTCAAAAAAAACATTATCGGGGAGATTCAATAAAAGTTCTTATTGTTTAAATGGTGCTAATTTTTCCCAACCATCAGATCTTATTTACATTTGTAGCTACAATCTGATTGGTTGGGCAAAATTAGCACCATTTTAAACGATAAAACTTTTATTAATAACCCTGTATATCCACATCTAGAGCTGGCCAGGGAGGACCCAAGTGATGGATCATTTTGAGGAGCTGCTCTAGAATATCGAGGTGCTAGAGTTTAAATGTATTAAAACAAATTTCAGGCTCCATTTTGAAACAAAACTAAACCCTATTAAATTTGACATTAAAGGGAATGTTCACCCTTAAATCAAATAAACTGGTCAATTGTCAATTACCTGCCTACAACCCCAACTGATATATTCAGCACATTATCTATTCCTGTATTACTAACCAGATATTTAAAGGATAATATTATGGCTCCTCCTCCATGCAGTCAATCAAGGCTGTGATATCACAACCAATGATTATAAAACGCTTATAAAAGCTCTTCGAGGGAGGAGACATACATTTGTCAGTAAAGAACAAGACTTATCATTAAATATCTGGTTAGAAAACGTACAACAAAAAACAAAACTGCTTGTAATTACTTCATTGTGGGGATGATGGGAATTAAGTGTTGGGGTATCTCTTACCGTGCCACAGAGCAATAATACAGAGAAGCCTCGCTACCTCCCTTGCCGAACACCACGGTGCATCCCGGATGTTGCTGTCAGTGGTCACCTGGATAATGGCCCTGCCCAGCTTATCACGGCTCCCTGTAGGCACAGAAACTTAAAATAGTAATAATGAACAACAAGTGTGTGTTCCCTGTGTAAAGTAGCCACTTGTGCCGTGGGCCTTATTGCACTTTTAGTAGTAATTTGTTTATCCCACTATTATTCTGCATGTTTATTTGCCAGATGTATCTGAATTTTACAGTTTACTTAAAATCCAGGCATTAGTAAGGGTGGTATGCACTTGGCGGTGGTGGCCACTAAGATGGCTCCTCTCATGCTGTGGAAAGTTACCTCAGATGAACAGAAATTGGGATACCAAATGAATCTGCCAGGCTAATTCAATACAATACATTTTATTATTTGTCACCCTGCCACCTCATTCCATGCCGGCAACTTTGTTTTTGTAACTATTTTAATGGTCTCAACATTGTCATAAATAAAAAAAAAATCTACTTCCTTCTTCCCTGGAGTTCTGTGACTTGTATAATGGCTTGGGTTTATACTCCTTGGTGACTGCTATATAGGGGCGTATATTCTTTAATATGACCATTCACTAGAGATGGACTAGAACTCGAACTCAAACTGAGTTTGAACGGACTCAGACTTCTCAAACTATCCCTACCCACCGGATTTTCGATATTTTCCAGACTTTCGATAATTATAGAAAGTTTGAACACTTTCGAGGCTGCGAATATGCGGTAAAATGTCTATTATACCTATACGAGAGTAAATATCGAATATCAATCCGCGAGTAAATGTTAATTATATCCGATTACTCTTATGAATCGGAGTAACATTTTATCCAATAAAGCGAGTAAATATCGAATATCAAATCCGCGAGTAAATGTCTATTATACCAATACGCGAGTGTAAATATCGAATATCAAATCCGCGAGTAAAATGTCTATTATACCAATACGCGATTAATATCGAAATATCAATCCGCGGTAAAATGTCTTATTATAACCAATATGGGAGTAAATATCGAATAATCGAATCCGCGAGTAACTGTGCATATTATACTATACAAAGAGTAAAAATCGAATAACCAATTACCGGAGTGAAAATGTCTATTAACTATACCTATACGAGATCTAATATCGAATATCGGATCCCGCGATGTAAAATGTGTCTTTATACCAATTACGCGAGTAATATCGAATATCGAATCCGCGAGGTAAAATTTGTCGTATTATACCAATACGCGAGTAATATCGGAATATCGAAATAACCGAGTAGGGTAAACCGTCTAATTATACCTCTAACGCGAGTAAATATGCCATATCGAATCCGCAAGTAAAATTCTATGTATCATCCACTACGCGAGTAAATATCGAAATCAAATCCGCGAGTAAAATGTCTATTATATCAATACGCGAGTAAATATCGGACATAAGAATCCGCGAGAAACTGTCTATTAGACCTAATACACGAGAAATATGGAATATCGTAATACCCGCAAGTTAAAATGTCTATTATACCTATATTGCGATAAAGAATATCGATATCGAACTTCCACGAGTAGAAAATGTCTATTATCCTATACGCGAGTAAATAATCGAAATGATCGAAATCCACGAAGTCTGTTTATGGTAAATGGTCTAATTATACCTATACGTTAGTAAATATAGTATATCGAACCACGAGTAGAAAATGTCTATTTAACTAATACGCCGAGTAAATATCGAATACGAATCCACGAGTAAATGGTCTATTATACCTATACGCGATGTAAATAACTGAATTATCGAATCCGCGAGTAGAAAATGTCGATTATACCTATAGCGAAGGAAAAATCGAATAAAAGAATCGCAAGAGTAAAATGTCTATTATACCTATACGTGGAGTAAATATCGAATATCGAATCAACGAGTAAAAATGTCTAATTAATATAACCTATCCGCGGAGTATAATCGAATATCGAATCCGCAAGTAAAATGGTCTATTAATATAACCTATACGCGAGATCAAATAATGAATTATCGATCAGCGGAGAAATCATTCATACTATAATACTATATACGCGAAGTAAAATAATTGAATTATCGAATCCTCACGTACAATGTCTATTATACCAATAACGCGAGTAGATATTGTATATCGATCCGTCGAGTGTAAGAAAATGTCTATTATACCTATAATCGCGATATGATATATCTCACTATCGGAATTCCGCGAGGTAACATTATTATACCTATACGCGAGTACATATATGAGATTATATGAATCGCGAGTAGCAGTAAAAGGTCTATTCTATACGCGATAGAAGAGCGAGTAGATACTCGATATCGAATCGTTGAGTAAAAATGCCTATTCCATACCTATAGAGAAAGAAAACAGGGAAGAGCCACACTGCACGTGTCTGCAATGTGGCGTCTTCCTGTTTTTCTCCCTGAGATTTGTCCAATTTGGGTGGGTGGGAAACCCTGTGGGTTGGAGACAGCACCTGTACCTGTACACGTTTCCTATGTGCACAGGTAAATCCTGATCATGCTAGTTATACCGTATACGCGAGTAAGAGTAAACTCGAATATCGAATCCGCGAGTAAAATGTCTATTAAACCTATACCGAGAGTTAAGTAAGTAAATATCGAATATCGAATCGCGGTAGTAAAATGTACTATTAATACAAACGCGAGTTAAATATCGAATATATCGAATCCGTTGAGTCAAAATGTCTATTATACACTATACTGGCGCGAGTAAATACTCGTAATAATCGATCCGCGAGATGAAAATGTCTATTATACCTAAAATACGCAGTACAAATTCGAATAATCGAATCCGCGTGTAAAATTGTCATATTAATCTAACGCGAGTAATATATCGAATATCGAATCCGCGAGTAAATTTCTATTATACAACGCGAGTTAAATATCGAATATCAAATCCGCGAGTAACAAAGTATATTATACCAATACGCGCGAGTATATAGATCATATCGAATCCGTGAGTAAATGTCTATTATATCCAATAACGTGAGTAAATACATCTCGAATAGACGATCCGTGAGGTAAAATGTCTATTAATACCAATACTCGGTAATATGAATATCGAATCGTGAGTAAAAAATTTCTATTAAATACCAATACGGGAGTAAATATCGAATCGTAATCTGTGAGTCAATAAGTCTATTATACCTATCCGCGAGAAATCTGTTTGGGTTATAGTGGGTCTGTAATCAAATATGTATTAAAGGGGACCTATCTGAAAAAAGAGCGTATTCCTTAATTTTAATCTATAAATAAAATACGTGGTGTGTCTGTTGCTGCATGGCTTTCAATCCAGCACACGTTTTTTTGTCTCTAGGAGCAATATCTTCCCACTTCCAGTCTGGACCTGACTTTTTCTCCCCACAACCAACTGCAAAACCTGCACACAGCATACAGCTACCGCAAAACTTTCACCAAAGAGGAAATAGTTTATTAAAAAGGCCTTGATTGACAGTTAAATGTAAGATGTTTTAAGATTGGATATCTAAAGAATAGGGGGCAATTCAACAAAAAAATGATCCGTGGTGGTTGGGAGATTATAGTTTCCAGTTATGGTCCTTTTAAAATACTTTTTTTCAGATATAGCGCGCCCTTTAAATGCTATAATGCAAGTTGATTCTATGGACTGATGGTGATGTTCTTATTAAAGGCCAGTGACAGCTAACCTGGTGAGTACACGGCGATTCCGAGTAAACAGCAGCTTAGCACAGAGGTCCTGGCATTGAATGGAGGATCAGGGAGACTCTCCTCCAGGAACAGAATTTGTACGGGAGATCCTAAACTTGGACACCCCCATCCACTCTGGATGGAACCTCTGCACTGAGGAGGTGACCTCAAGACCAGCCAGGAGCGTTGGTAGCGTGAAGGCGGCTGCTGAATATAGTAGAAGAAATAGGTTTAATTAGATAAAGAAAGTAGTTGTGTGCTCAAATTTGGCAGACTAGATGTGTTACCTCTTGGGTTAGATTTCTATACATACTACCCTGTGAATGCATAATGGGTCTACATGATATCCTGGTCTGGTCCTGCGCTGATTAGTTCTGATGGGTAATTGGGAACATTTCTAAGTTGTAAAGCCTATAAAAGTCGTGTGTAAGTACGTCCCTCACTAACGCACAGATGCAGGTTAACCCTTTTGCTTGAGGAACTTGAGGCAGTTTCTAGAGGGCCCATTACTAATGCAGGTAGATGGCACAATGTCGAATAGTTATTTAGTCTTGACGCAGTTGTGTGACCACACTGTGACAGGTCACAACTACAATCCAGTTTGATGGATCCCACAAAGGTATCCCGGCCAATTCTATTCCAAGGGTCACAATGGGTCTTAAAACACACTAAATATATTTAAAAGGGGTAGTGACCTCTCATTCTAAAGGGAGATGAATGGAAAACAAAATGAGCATTCTAGAAGTCACATACAAACAAAACGACCTGGGGTTAATTTTATGTCCTTAAAAATAAATGGCAAATTTCCTTCTCAATATATTCATTGGGGCAAATCCAATATCCATTAACTCAGGAGGGTGTCCCTTTCATAATAAACCATGCTTTGCTTATGGCAGGCTTCTTTTTTTTTGGGCACCAATCACGTGGCATAATTAAAAGAACAATATTGGCAGTAGGGCAAATGGGGCGGTATGGCAGTAGGGCCAATATGGCGTTATGGACAGAAGGGCAAATATGGCAGTTTAGGCATAGGGCAATAATGGCAGTAGGCAATATGGCGGTTTATGCGCAGAATGGCAAATGATGCAAGTATGGCAGTAGGGCAAATGGGCGGCGTGCAGAAGAGGCACGTATCATGTGCTGTAGGAATATGACTATTTCATTTGTATAAAGCAAAAAGGGGACGATCAGTTTGGTTAGCCATTTTATTTGAGAGAATTTTATTAAAACTTCCCCCAAACTAACAATCCAGCAAAACAGCAGCGCCCCTTGCATTCCCGGATTTTTTTTTTTTACAGGATAACCTTTAATACTCTGTGCTAGATTGGTCATAATTAGAACTTGGCCAAGGGTTGGTTATGTAAATAGGTGGGAAAATACGTGGTAAACGTGTTGTTTTTATGTGGGGTGCGTATTTGGTGCTATATAATACCTCTGGTTACAATTCTATGTGTTGCCTGCCATGAACTGGCCATAGTGGCTAAATAGGATGTACATCGTATGGTATTGAAAGTGCTGGTAGTTTTACCACTCTGTCCTTATCGGTGGCTGGCATACATCAATCCGATATATTCAACGACAATGAAAGGTGGTTGAACATCTATA
>JAACNH010005177.1:0-21198 GCA_019447015.1 Hymenochirus boettgeri | reverse complement strand
TTGTCACAGACCTAAAGAAGGCGACTTGAGAAGCTGTTTATAAATCATAGGTGTGACCACTCATGGCCATGACCTGACCACTACTGCATGAAAGGCAGGCAGATCTAAAAGTACTCATAGTCAAAGTAAGAATGCCAGAAGCCAGGAGGTATTGAAAAGGTAGGATTATGGGGGTCCTGGTTATGGGGTAAAAGCTTGTCAGGGGGAGTGGACACCTTTAAGAGCCGTTACACAACATATTTAACAACATTTTTGCATCAGACACCACATCTTATAGTTAAATACATGAATCTCACCTCTGCTTCTTTCTTTCTTTTAAGCATCTTTTGTGCTTCAATGGCCTTGGTTCGGTTTGTTTGTTGGTTTAGGAATCTGAACCATTGGCTGCTTGAATTCGTGCCATTTTTTCGTTTTGTGCCTCCTTCTAGTAGCGCTCGCAGCTAATAGAAAAACAATTAATACCCCTTTAATTTGTGCTTTAAACCTACATAGTACTTGTTGGTTACAAATGCCTCTTTAGAATGTTGCATAATTGGAGATTATTTGCTAGATGTAAAGACTTTTTCACAGGTTGATAAAAAAATATAAAATGGTCTCTTGCTCTCCAACCAATCACAGAGGAGCTAGACACACTCCCTACAGCATGAGGAAAAAAGTACAAAATTAAAAACGGGGTATCCTTGGACGATTTTGTTCCTGGTGTGATATTTTCAGTAGATTGGCCAGGGACCATTGATAACCCAGCAGAATCAACTATCAATTCTGACCATTTCAGTTCACTCTGTGCAAAATAGGCGTAAATAAAAATGCAGTCTTTCTTTAGAGCCCTGTCATCATCTCCATCTCGCCTATTGTCTGTGAAAAATTATATTGCAGATATATCTGTTGTATTCATTGAGATACAACTGGACTTAAGTTGTGTTCTCAAGATGTTTCGCTAGTCATATACCGACTGGCTTTCTCCAATTACAGATGACTTGTACAAGAACCTGGCAATTATGTGCCTGGAAAAATCCCAATTAGCAGATCACAGCTAGTGTTAAGGGCGTGATTAGATAGTGGCTAGAGGTGTTATAGAACGCCCAGGATAAGGTGTCAAAACAGCATTTACTGGCAGACAGTTGGTGTCGACCCAGCCCCACCTCATTTAGGCTTCATCCGAAGACCCATACCGAACCACAAAAAAGTGAATCATATACGCAGTGCAGTGCAGTGAAGATGCTCTGATTTTGTATGTGGGGTAGACCAAACGCAACTGCATCAACGTATGGCCCAGCACGAAACAATTCCTCGGGCATGACTCAGCCGTGTACCTCATCTTAAGATAAAGGACGTACCTTGAAAGATTGTAATGTTAACTATTGGCAAAGGAAGTGACTGGTTCAAAGAGATTATAAAAGAGGCCATTTATGTGAAAATAAAGAAACCAAGCCTAACAGAGGTGGGGGGGGGCTTTCGACACCAACTGTCGCCATGTACAATGCTGTTTTGACACCTTACCCCTATTGTTCCTATAACACCTCGTGTATCCACTATGTCCAGGGAACATATGAATATTGCTACAGATTCTTGTACAAGTCATTCTAATTGAGAAAGCCAGTCAGTTGACTAGCGTCTTCAAGAACTAAACTTCAAGTCCATTATCTAACTGAATACAACAACTATACCATGACCTGGTGAATGAGAACCTTCACAAGCATATTGCAGATATGTTCAACTTCCTGCTTCCAATAGCTTGAGTGACATCACCCTGACCCTCTGCTCCCCCCTGTGCTTAGGGCCAAACATGCTCACTTAAGATTTACAAGGTTATTGTACAAGAGCCGATATCCTCTATTTGTGTTTGAAATTGCCTAATTGTGTCCACAAGGGATAACGTGTGCTTTTAGACATAAAACGACCGTTACACAGCAGTAGCAAAAACTAGGCCAAATGTGCTGATAGCGGCCTCTTTAGAAGGAAGAAATCTTTGACGCCAGCAATAGCTGGCATTAAAGATTCGGAATGGTTTAAACACCATTCACTATGCACAAAGAGACACAATTGCTTGGTGTATTGCCTAAAGAGGGCAATTAAGAGCGTGGTGGCTCTCGGAACATAATGCTGGGAAAGACAGGAAGTACCTGCACATACTAAAAACAAAAAAGAGAAAGGGGGACATATTAATGGAGGCGGAGATTAGTCACATGGCTAAAAGCTGGTAAAAGCAGAAGTGTCAAGAAGTTACTTACTAACCTTTCCAGCAATATTACTCTCACCAGTTTAACCTAGAATACAATCCAGGGTTCTTTTAAGGTACAATGGAAGGTCTTAATTTAAACCTAATTTGTTCACAGACCACAGTTTGCCCTTTAATTCCCAACTAACATTTTAATCTGGAAAGATGGACAAACGTTGGTCCATGTGTACCATAATGGAATTAAAATGATAGGAAACTTTAGTTCAGCTGTGATTAACCTTTTCAATATCTTGGATTCTTATTCTTTTCTCTCTTGATTTTTTGCATTTCCTGAGCTCATCATTTTGAATTTGTGCTAATCAATTTTTCATCCGTCTCTTTGGCTTTCAGATCATATTGTTCTGACACTTCAGTAAACTGATGTCACTTTTGGCGAGAACGATCGTCTTTAACGCTAAAAGGGCAGAAAAAACATATGCAATCATTTCATTTCCCAACAGAAGCCTGGCAAATATTGAACAATTGTTTTAAACAAGAAATCAAACCCAGAAGCTGTTAATTAAGGCCTTTCCAAAGTAGGATCCAGGCACACTCTGTGGCTATTTAGCCCAATAAAGTTTCAAGGTGCTATCCCATTCGTCCTCTACCAGGGACCAGCTATATCGCAAGCAGTCAAAGAACTAGGGTGCACACTTATTATAAGGTGATTCCTTTTGTTTCTACAATCACTCAAACAACAATGTTACAGGAACGCTATGCCCCTTTCATCAGGCCTCCTTGATGTCGATCATCTAATTGATCTAATATCTATTTCTGTGGCGGTAACAGGAACATTGAGAGGGGGGTTTACTGGACTAATATATGGTCACAGCAACGTTATGCCAGATACATGCCTCTATTTTAACTAGGATCTTTTTTCAATATCTGACATCTCATTCACAGCTTATTTGACCAGCATATAGCCTCAGTATTGAGGCAGAACTTTTTTTAAGATTAAAGAGAAGGGGGAAGGCAAAAAATTGTATGGCTGAAGTATTAGTAACCAGACACTTTCTTCTTTAATTTCCACAGACAGAGGGATACTGTAGCCCTTTAACGAGCAAGCTTAATTTCCACAAATGCAGATATGATTCTCTACAGAGGTTTCTGATCATTCCCTACTCTTGTATAGTCCTTTGGTGATCCCGAGAGATTTATAGGAAGAATTTTTCCTCCAAGCCTTGCTACATGGACTGTACTTATCATAACTCTGATTTAATGCACAAAAAAGGTCCGTTGCAAATTTCAATTATTACAATTAAGGGCATCTATACCGAAAAATGGTTATTTTAAATTGACCATAACTGAAACTATCATTCTTCCCAACCACCACTGTATCGTTTTTTTGTTGATCTGTCCCCTATTTCTAAGTATCCAATCTAAAACTTCTTATATTTCAGCTGTCAATCAAGTTCCTTGCTAACTATTGTTCTGTGAGTAGTTTTACTGTAGCTGGAATGGTGACAGAGTTTGACAGTTGGAATGCTGTATCTTTGTGAAGGCTTGACAGTTGTTGTGGGAAAAAGTCAGGTCGGATGGAAGTGGGAGTGGTTAACAGAGGGTGGGTGGATACTTGAAGGCATGCAGCAACAAACGCCATCGAAAAAGAGCTACTTACATGTATTCATTATAGATTAAGATGAGGCAATGTCATTTTTTCAGTATAATATCCCTTTAAGTTTTTTTTTTTCGTTATTCCCTCAGTGGAATGGCACCAAGGTGTAAATTCCAGATCCTTTTCTAAATAACCATTTTGGATTGTGGATCTCTGTACCCTGACATTCTCAGTTTAAACATATTTTAATCTCTACTGCTCACTGCTTTCAAGTCTGCTGTTGTGTTGTGTTAAATACAAAAAAAAAATGTGTTTTACCTGTATGGTGTGCACGTCCTACTTCGTGTGTTCCGTGTTACATAACACAATGTCCTAATTCAGAAATCTATGGTCCATCTTTGACAATAGTATTTTTTAGTCTTTTTTTCCATGATTAATCAAGATAGACTACTTGGCTTTGCAATCTTTATTATGTTAAAATATTTATAATCTACAATATCTAACGAACATCCTCCACACTTCATAGAAAGCTTCCTAATAGCCAAAGCCTTACCTCTCGGTATATCTCCATTTCCAAAGCGTTGTACCTTTGCTGGCGCAGCCGGTCTCATTGGTCTCCATAGCTACACCGGTCAAACCAGCTTTCTTTCTTCTTTTGTAACGCAATGTTACATTTGGTAAGAAGCCTCGTGGCAACGCCATTCTGTTCCGACATAATATTCTGTGCCACATTCTGGTCAAAGGACACCCAAAAGTTGGAGTGGAGGCTCCACACGAGTGAAGTTGTTTAGTTTAGATTGGCCGTTCTAGAAAAAGCACAGGTATGTATTGTTTAAACAAATGAATACAGCATATGCTCAGTTT
The DNA here is from genome assembly GCA_019447015.1 of Hymenochirus boettgeri. NCBI lineage: Eukaryota > Metazoa > Chordata > Amphibia > Anura > Pipidae > Hymenochirus > Hymenochirus boettgeri. The sequence goes on along the minus strand of JAACNH010005177.1, from coordinate 16,561 downwards.
CAAGTCCTTGAACACATCACTGTTCAAATAAGTTAAAATCTAACTGGGGTGATGTGTTTAAAATGTATTATAAGTTATTTATTGGGTGAGAAATACAGTGCAAGGTAGTCCAAATAAAAAAACAATGTAGAATAACAAGTATGTGCTGCTTTAAGAATGTTTAGAAGGAACAAAATGTCCCTCCTATATGTAAAGACATGCATACATATAGACATCACGGTAACTTAGGGTTATAACAGTGGAATATAAATGTCTCCATGTGTAAAGACATGCATACATATAGACATCACAGTACTTAGGGTTATAACGTGGAATATAAATGTCTCCAATGTGTAAAGACATGCATACATATAGACATCCAGTACTTAGGGTTATCACAGTGGTTTTCTAATGTACGCCCAAGTCCTACACCATAAGCCATGATCTGTATCTTGCACTGACGAACTAACAAATCGAAACACGTTGTGTCTGCAGGTCAGATGATTGGCTCTATATATTAGCTTTATTGCATGTTATTAGCCAGCGGTTCTGGGCACATGCATAGCTAAGGGACATAAGTATTTTTTGCATATCTCCGCCCCTTACTCTAGGGACATGGGAGTAGAAATTACTTTCTGTTTCTTAGTTTTGTGGGCAATGCTATTCTATAACATGAGACTGCAAGATGCCTTCTGTTATAAGAAGGGTGTTTCTCCATTTTTATGCACTGCGAAGGACTTTTTGCTCCTTTTGGCCCCTCTCTCCTTAAGCTTTCTAGCTGCCTTTTTTAACAGTGGAATATAATGTCTCCTATGTGTAAGACATGCATACATATAACATCAGTATGTAGGGTTTATAACAGTGGAATATAAATTCTCCTATATGTAAAGACATGCATACATATAGACATTAGTACGTAGGTTATAACAGTGGAATATAATGTCTCCTATGTGTAAAGACATGTATACATTTGTACAGAACAATCACCCTTGACCATCAAGCATGGCTGTTTTGGTGCTTTATCCCAACCCCTTTTTTGCTATAAACCGGACCAGAGGCAACCATGAATATTGTCAAGGATACAAGAGTTGTTTCTCCCTACCTCCCTGGAGATTATACTTACACACCTGCTTTGCTGGGGGGTTCCATATCTGCACCGGTCTTGCAAGTATCAGACACACATCCCGAAATTTAACAGACCGACACACTTGCATCTACTAACTTGACCCACAAATTATTCAAACTCCTGTGGTTTCAGAACCTGACCTGCAGATCGGGAAAAATTGCAGGTCCCCACCTGATTCACTAAGATCTCATCCCCAATTAACTTAGGGCGATCATTTGATTCACCACCAGATGGCAGCACAGTTTAGATCTCATCCCTAATACACTTAAAAGGGGTCGATAAGGGATAGGGGCAGTTTGTAAAAGTTGTGAATATGGCCTATGTTTTTTTTCCAGGTCCTGACACATATGTTACCAAGTCTCATTAAGGCTGTTTTTTCATGGAACATACATCACACACATTGATTTTCATGTATCTATAGATGCATCTTATAACAAATGGAAAACATGCATGTATGAAGTAGAATATTGTATGAGAGGTCTGGTTTTCCCAATCACATGTACTCCTACCTCTGACTCTTCACCCCATGTCTATAACAGTCACACATCATGCCTGTGTTAGAGAGGGGCAACAAACATGAGACATTTTCCCACATTTGAAAAATGTACAAAGGTGTTTATTTGGCAATATGAATTAACAGGGAAGGTAATATTTTAGGCCCATGGTTTGGGACCAGTGGCTTAACTACTGCCCCGTCCGGGGCCCGGACGGGAAACAGCTGATTGCGCGTATAGGAAATGTATGCACGATCAGCTGTTTTAAAAGACCGGACCCAAACTTCCAGAACCGAAACCGAAGTTTGGGTCCCGGTCTTTAAACAGCTGATTGCACGTATGTTTCCTTCACACAGCTGATCGTGGGGGGGTGGCTCCAATCTCACGGGGAGGGGGCGCTGTTTGGGACACTATAATTTTCTATTAAAATAGAAAATATTGCCATAGCGCACTTCCAGTCTTCAACACACAATATTTATTAGACGTTTCAGTGGTGGTCCCACAGACAATACAAAAGAGTGTGTTACACACACATCAAAACTTCACAATAATTATTGTTTGATTAAGACTGGAAGTGCACTATGGCAATTTTCTATACAAACTATGCTGCACCCAGCTGAAAACCTTCAGGGAGATTCAATAAGATATTCAGTAGCTATGTAATAATATTAAAGTGTAAGTATAAAGGTTAACCCCCTGCACACTTAGTGCAACATCAGGTTATTCAATAAAATTTCTTATCATTAAAAATGGTGCAATTTTGCCCCAACCAATCAGATCTTATTTACATTTGAAAGCTATATCTGATTGGTTGGGGCAAATTAGCATCATTTTAACGATAAGACTTTATTGAATAACCCTGATTGTCTGCTACTAGGTGTGCGGGGGTTACCTTTATACTTACACTTTAATATTATTACATAGCTTACTGACTCGAAAATCTGCAAGACTTGATTCTTATATCACCTGAGATAAATGTGCAAGAACCAATCGGATGATCGTTTTTTTAATGATCTACTACAGTTACAATAAAACATTTGTGTTGGTTGATTAACAGCACAGGCAAATTGTGCACCTCTTATTAAATTATTAGACCCTTAATCTCAAAACTTAATCAAATATATTGTCAAATAGATTTTTCTGAAATCACCGGGTTATAATGTGATCTTCGCAATAATAAACCTAATTCCATTTACTGTACTACCTGTTTTGGAAAACTGATCAAAGTCATCTTGTACTGAAACTTGTGCAAAACTTCCCAATGAGATATCCGCTGGAAAACTCACTTGCAAAAACTTGGGTTCTAAACATGAAGTCAAACTATTATTAATACAAAAAAAATCAGATAACTAAGAACACAATGATTAAAGAACAACCCAACACACCCACCTCCACTGCTATTAGAATTACCCCGGATGAGGACCTTAATCGCTAGTTAATATTGGCTGAATTTTACCAAACACATGCTTTTCATAATCTACGTCCTGCTTCTCGAATATCATATTTTAAATCTGAGCTGTAGATTCTGAGAAATCATCATTTTGGGCAGCATGGTGGCTCAGTGGTTACACTGATGCCTTGCAGCGCTGAGATCCTGAGTTCGATTCCACACAACTGCAAGGAGTTTGTAATGTTCTCTCCCCATGCTTGCGTGGGTTTCCCTCCGGGCAGTCCGGTTTCCCACACAATCATAAAGACATACTGATAGGTTGTATGTGTACTAAAAAATGATTAGATTGTAGCTCTTCGGGGCAGGGCCTGTGTGATTGAGTAAAAATATTGTAAGCGCTGTGGAATATGTAGCGCTATAAATAAATACATCACAACATTTAAAAAACTGCATTTACAGGGAAGGGGGAGGGAGGGGGAGATGTACATAGTAATTGAGGTTGAATAAACACCAACCAGATCTACAGTATATATATTTATATCTAATTCTCAATAGTATATAGTATCCCTTTTACCCCACCAGAACTACAGTTTGAATAATACTATAATTCTCAATTTATATAGTATCCCTGTACCAACCAGACTACAGTAGAGTTGTGTATTATACCAGTAATTCTCATTATTATATAGTATCCATGTACCAACCAGAAACTACAGTAATATGTATTAATACCAGTAATTCTCAATATTATAGTATCCCTGTACCAACCAGAACTACGTATATTATTAATACCAGTAATTCTCAATATATATAGTATCCCTGTACAACCAGAACTACAGTATATGCATTAATACCAGTAATTCTCAATATTATATAGTATCCCTGTACCAACCAGAATACAGTATATGTATAATACCAGTAATTCTCAATATTATATAGTATCCCTGTACCAACCAGAACTACAGTATTGTATTAATACCAGTAATTCTCACTATTATATAGTATCCCTGTACCAACCAGACTACAGTATATGTATTAATACCAGTAATTCTCAATATTATATAGTATCCCTGTAACAACCAGAACTACATTATATGTATTAATACCAGTAATTCTCAATATTATATAGTATCCCTGTACTACACCAAACTACAGTATATGTATTAATACCAGTAATTCTCATATTATTAGTATCCCTGTACCAACCAGATCTACAGTATATATATTAATACCAGTAATTCTCATATTTGTTTTAGTTTTGAAACTTTCTAGCCCACTTTTAAGCTATTCAATAAACTTTACCACATCTGCTGGAAGACAGTTCCACAGTTTCACAACCGTTCTCACTGTAAGAAACCTTTCCTAACCTGAAGATGAAACTTCTTTTCTTTCAACTTTAAAGATATCCACGAGTCCTCTGATATGACCGATTAGTGAACATGCAACAGAGATTTATTGTATGGCCCACTTTCTAAGGCCACGCCTCCGGAATGCCCCTAACCCCCTTCTCCCACACACCTAGAACATTGGTCACGCCCACGTTTTGTCACGTCCCGCCCTGCGTGATGTCACACAAACCCGTGCCACGCCCCCTTTCCCCCCACCCTGCCTGGAAGCCTGAAGGGGCAGGGTGAGATGTCTGTATCCCCACGCAAATGTCGCTTTTCAAATGTAAACAGCCTTAACTTGTCTAATCCGCCTGCATTTTAAGCCCCTCCATTCCCCTTATTAATTTAGTTGCCCTTCTCTGAACTGCTTCCCATTCCAAGATGTCCCTTTTGTATATGGGTTTCCAAAACTGCCACCGCATATTCCAATTGGGCCTTACCAGTGCCTTGTAAAGAGGGAGAATACTATTTTTCTCTCTTGAATCTATTCCTCTCTTTTACAAGACAATATCTTGCTAGCTCTAGACGTTGCTACCTGGCATTGTTTGCTTCAGCTTAAGTCTGTTTATCTACCAGAACCCCCAAATCTTTTTCCATTACAGATTACATGTTTAAGCGAGCATTGTCCATGGTGAGGCAGTGCAGAACACATAAGTGTCGCAGACACTAAAAGAAGGCAGTGAATAAGGTAGGGTGGAGGGAATTAGAAGTACTCACTAAACATTAATAATTTAAAGGGTATCTTTACACTAAAAAATGTATTTTTTCAAATTATAGCTTTAGATACAGCAAGATCCACTATTGTCAAATCTTTTTTCTGATTTTAAATCGGAGCTGTAGATCCTGAGAAATCAGAATTTTGATCAGGATTTGATCACAGCATTTATAGGGACAGACCTGTCACTGCAGAAGCAGAAATTATAATATGTAACCCATGACCCCTATGCCTGCCAGCACACTTTCTGCAACATTTAAAGAAATCAGCAGAGAAAAGAACGCAGGGAGAGGGAGATGGAGATGTGAAAGCAGAGCAGGGTCTATGGTGAGGCTGTGCAGAACTTAATAAGTGTCGCAGACACTACAAGAAGGCAGTGAGTAAGGGAGGTGGGGCAATTAGGAGCACTCACTAAACATTAATAATTTTAATACAAAGCAAGCACAGATAAATATGTGATAACCACTATTTTACTTCTCTCAAACTGTAGTTATAGAAAATGTTTTCAGTGAGTATAGTGACCTTTAATTATTACTGTTTATGTCTAAATACATTACTCCCCCCCCCCCTGTAGACAATGCCCACTAACGAGTTTCTTCGACCTCAGATTACTAGTTGTGTGCTCATAGAATAATATTTAGATTATTTGCGATGCCTTTTCTCTCACAAGCTCCCCTGTAGTACAGTGCCTCTGCTTTATAAAGAATAAAAGGGTCAACTTTTTGTAGTTTTTTAGAGGTACTGTTATTTTATTTGCTTCCTAACACTGAAGGCTACACTGTGAGCTAAGTGTTTCTATAAAATCAAAGGATACCCCACTCATTCACTCCCTGTTAAATGAGCTAGCCATGTTTACTTTTTTCTTGGCTTGCAGAGATTTAAGGCGTGGAGAAATGATTCCCCACACACTACTACAGGACTAAAGAGTAATTTTGCCTTGTGTTAACAAATACCTTGCTTATACTATTGAGATTTTTCTATTTATTTCAGAATTAGCAAATATGCTGATTTATTTTAACCCGAATTGTGGAGACATAACCTAATCTCTACAACAGAGGTGAATTGATTTGGAAATGGAAGCATGTTGAGGATGTGTGAAACTGTACCGTTATGTTATGGGATAAGTTTGATTTTAGGCAGTACTTGTATTTTTTATACTCTAGAATCTGAAAACAACCCCCCTAAAAACACCAATAGCTATAAAACACCACTCCAGTAAATTGTATTAAAGTAAATGTAAAGCCTGTTAAGAACTGGATGAAGTATCTGTGTGTATGTGCAATTGTCAACCACACCTCCTGATATCAGTCACATGCTTCCTTGCTGCATCTGTCCAGTAAAAGGATTGGCTAGAGATTATTAATGGGTGTGACCAACCTGAAACAAGTTTCTGCCATAGCTAAGGACTGAGCATGTGCAGAACTATGGTCGTTGTCCAAACTGTGTGATACTAGAATACTGGGAGGTAAAGCACAACCATTGTTATTAAGGTACATTTCCCGCTCTCCCGTATCAAAATGAGAGGTAGACACAGATTATACTGGCTTTAATCAAGGTGCTCTGCTTTCTGGTTCAGTGTTGTTCTGGGGCTTTAGTTGTCCTTTAATTAGTAACTTCAGGTATCAAAACAAACACAAAAAAAACCCCAACATAGTAACACAATCACTTGTCTGATGACGCGTTTCAGGCTCCATTGCCTTAGTCATACTCATAGACATGTCTATAACTAAGGGCTTATGGAGCCTCAAACTCGTCACACAAGTGGTTGAGTTTACTGTGTAGCTTTTTTCTTGTTTTGATACCTAAAGATAATAATTAAGATGATATGTTTTTATAGAAACCGATGGCTATCCAACGCAGGTATCCCACCCCTCCCATATCTCGCGGGAATCTCCCTCATTCTGGGGTGGTCTCCCGCACACCACCCCAGACTCCCGGACTTAGAGGAGACTTGAGTCTCCTCCCAAGTTTCTCCCCTTCCAGTTGCCACACCCCTAGAATGCCCCGGGAATCCCCCCTAACTCTGCCTCCCACCACCCCTAGAAAAGTGGCCCTCCTCAATGTACATCACGCCCCGTCCCATGTGACGCCGTGGCCCGCTCGCCACACCCCCCTTCTCCACCCTGCCCAGAAGCCTGAAAGGCAGGGTGGGATGTCTGCCAACATGTTTTGTAGTGGTGTGGAAGTATAGTAAACTGGCAGAAAGACGTTACCACTGGGCTCAAAGTATGCCATCATGCCATGTTTTTGAGTTGTCAACAGAAGTATTTTCTACTTCTGCCCAGCACCCACATCACATACAGGCCCTATATATATTATTCTACTAATTTTAAAGAGAATGTCTCACTATTTTGTGATGAATGTTCTCTGCTTACACATTGAATTACCTTGGGAATGGAACTGTTTTTCTTATAACTCTCTAAGGCACATGTTGGCAAACCCCTGCCCTGATATTATCTGACCGATATATTTTTGATACTATATAGTGGTACTGCCTACTGAAGTGTTCAGCCAAACATGTCCTATCGTATTTTAGGTTAGATTTGACAAAATTTCAGCACATTTCTCCACATTGAACAAAACTACCAGCTCATGTCGGACTTGACTGTTGGGGCTCGCCAGGAAATCTAGAACAGGCCCACCAGGAAAGTTTAGGGGCACACCTAACCAGAGATGGAACCAATCAGAACTTTTGGATCACAAACTTTTCGTATTTTCAATAATTCTCAAGAGGTTACCGAAAGTACGGGCTACTTTTAGGGGTTTTTCTTTGTTTTCTAGGGTGAATGGTTTGTGGGGTGTCAGGGGGATTCCCCTGTAACACTGTTACAGTCTGACACTGTACCAGCTCTAAAATATCTTACATATTTTATCTAAATAAAAAAATAAATGCAACTTGTGGGTCAAACAAAAAAAAATATTTTCCTGTTTCAGTTTATCATAAGGATGAGTTATCAAGGAAATTCTAATATCATGGATATTTTGAGAGAGTAACCATAGGGGGGGATAAAATCTAATTTTAACATTAGTTATGGAGATTTCCCACAATACACTTGGCGTGAAGATGTTCCAAGATCACTAATAGTTATATAGGTATGTCAGTGATTCTCCAGTATATTTCAGCCTGACACACTTGGCAATGCACATTGCTGTTGGAGAACATTTGATTCTGCAATATAGTGTATTATTGAAAACCCTGCAATTAATATATTCATACTTTATTGAAAGGTATGCTAAAAAAAAGAAAAAGCAGGTTGGTAAAGCAGATACTAACAATTTATTAGCACAGCTTCGCCATCTCAATAATGATAATAAAACTTTGGTTAACCGAGGATATGGTACCAGAATCAACTAAATAAGGTTAATATATAAATCTCCTGGACCAGATAAAATACATCCTCGGTGTACTTAGGGAGCTAAGTTCAGTTTTATATCTAGGCCATTGTTTCTTATTTTTGCAGATTCCCTCATGTACGGTGTTGTGCCCTGGATTGGAAAAAGGCTGATGTTATTCCAATATTCAAAAAGGTAGTCGTTCACACTGGGTATTACAGGCCTGTAGTTTAACTTCAGTGGTGGGGAAGATCCTGGAAAGTTTAATAGGGACACTGTTCTAGAGTATGTTTCAGGACTGACATTATAAGTAGTAACCACATGGATTTTAGGAGGATAGATCTTGTCAAACTAACTTGCTTGGCTTTTATGAGGATAAGTAGAAATTTAGACTCTGGCATAGGCAGTAGATGTAGTTTACTTGGTTTTGTAAAGGCTTTTGATACAGTCCCCATATGCGTCTAATGTAAAAGCTGAGTCTGTTGGTCTGGGGTGTCACATTTGTACATGGATAGAAAATTGGTTAATGAATAGGATGCAGAGACTAAAGTGCTAAGTGGGGTGCCACGGGTTCTGTGTTGGGGCCGCTTCTATTTAATCATTTATTAATGATTTGGAAGTGGGTATTGTCAGCAAAGGTTTCTGTGTGTTGCTGACAACACAAAACTTTGTCGACCATTAAAAACTTCAGAGGATGTGCAATCGTTGCGGGAGGATATAGATAGATTGTCATATTGGGCTGCTAAGGCAGATGAGATTCAATGTGTGATAAGTAGTGATGCATTTTGGACTTTAAAAAATCCTTGTTCTGCTTATACTATAAATGGCTCTGTTTAATGATCCCTGTTGGAAAGGATCTTGGAGTTTTGATGGATAACAAACTTAAAGGTAGCAGCAGTGCCAGGCGGCAACAGCCAGAGCCAGCATGGTATTGTCTTGTATAAAGAGAGGTATGGATTCAAGGGAGGAAAATGTAATTCTCCCTCTTTACAAAGAATTGTTAAGGCCTCATTTGGATATGCAGTGCAATTTTTGAATCCTTGTGTACAAAAGGACATCTTTGAATTGAAAGGGTTCAGAGAAGGGCACTAAATTAATAAGGGGATTGGCGGAGTTTGAATATGAAAGAGACTGGAAAAGTTCACATTATGTATGCTGAGAAAAGGCGCTTGCGTGGGGATATGATTACTGTGTATAATACTTAACGGGCCATACAATAAACTATCTGGGGCATTGTTCACCAATAGAAATGTCGAGGACACGGACATCCCTTAAAGGACAATATACTCACCTTCCCTCTCGCCAATCTTCATGTAGTACTTTTACCCAGGGTGAGGACCTGAACTGCTAGGTCCTCACCCCGGTTCACGAAACCTTCAGCAGCGTGTTGCAGCAACGCTGCTCTTGTAGGCTCCCCCCCTCCTCCCCGTCCCTATTGGCCTCGTCGCCGACGGGGAGGAGGGGGCGAGCCTACAAAGCAGCGTTGCTGCAACAACCTGCTGGTGGTTTCGTGAATCCCGGGGTGAGGACCTAGCGGTTCAGGTCCTCACCCTGGGTAAAAGTTACTACATGAAGATCTGGAGCGGAGGGAAAGTGAGTATAATTGTCCTTTAAGACTTGAAGAAAAAGGTTTAGGCTTCAAGCTCGAAAGGGTTTTTTCACTGTGAGAACGGTAAAGCTATGGGACTGTCTTCCAGTGGACGTTGTTATGGCAGGTTCATTGGTCAGTTTTCTGCAAAACAGGAATGTTGCAATTTACTGGTATGATACATAAAGTAGAGTTGATCCAGGGAAATTTCCGATTGCCACTTGGAGTCAGGAAGGATTTTTCCCCTCATAAATTTGGTGGGTTTTTTTTGCCTTCCTCTGGATCAACAGTTAGGCAGGAAATGAGGATATTGCTAGATGGGTTGGACTGGATGGACATATGTCTTATTCAACCTCAAATACTATACTATACTAATGCTGGGAGATGTAGATTTAGAACATCTGGAGAGTTTGCCACTCCTCAATGGAGGCGCTTCTCAGTGTACTTCAGATGTTTTGAAAACTACAACCCCAGCATTCGGGGTTATTTCTGTCATTGAGAGATGCTGGAGGTTGTAGTTTTAGAACATCTGGAGAGTTTGCCACCCCTGTAATGGAGCAGCGCTTCTCAGTGTACCTTCAGATGTTTTTGAAAACTACAACTCCCAGCATTCCCTGGTTATTTCTGTCGTGGAGGGATGCTGGAGTTGTAGCCCTGCTATAGCTCCAGTGTGATGTACCTTTCCATGTACGGGGTAATACAGAGATCCAGTACCAATGGGGTCTGTTCAGCTGCACACACTCACCACAACGTTTTAGAGAGACCCCGGTCATCGTCAGCCACTGACATATAATCTCCGACATCCCAGCGACCCTCCTGGTCGGACCATAACACCGAGCAGCCCCGAATGATACGAACAGCGCTTCCTGGTGGCGTCCCGTATCCCCTAACCACGTTGCTAGACAGCGGTTAAAGGCCCGGCGGATGCCGCGAGGGTCAGAAAAGAGTAAAAAGCGAAAGTAGTCAGTCTTTAAGGACGAACCAACAAACCTCACCCAAGATTGTTACAGTGAATGGACTGTGATGGTGAAGATGGTCTATGCTACATTGGATTGGTAATGTATCTGTAATATGTGAGGGAATTATCCTTATTTCATCTACAGCAGGTGCCTGGGACCTGTATCTGGGGTCTCTTGTCCCTCCTCCCTGACATCTCTATTTTAACACTTACTTAAACTTTTGTGAGTCATATCTGAGAGATGTAAGACTAACCTAATGCTCTTTTACCTCTCTTTCTTTATTCTTTATGTGATATGAATTGACAAGCCAATCACTAACCTGCCATAAAGGCATGCACCCTCTTCAAGAATGAGCATTCAAGAGAACACCCCCCAAACCCAGGTTTCGTTTTACTTACAGTTAGCAAAGCCTACATCCCACCATCTATCGCTGCTTAGTCCATCTGCCTCTGCTGCTGCTGCACGACCTTTACGCGCATGAGGCTTGTTTGGTAATGGTCACCAGCCATTGGCTGTGACGTCACAACCGTAATCTGACGATCGTTACCAGGAAGTAGCTGGGAGCTACGGCACTAGATTGGGGGTTTGTAAGGATGGATCGTGGGTGTAAGGCTTGTTACTGTAAGTTAAACGAAACCTGGGTTTTGGGGGGTGTTCTCTTGAATGCTGATTTTTTTATAAGAGGGGTGACCTGCCCTTTAAGTATTTAATAAAAAAAAAAACTGTGAAGAAAACAAATAGTGAAAACAATATAATAAAATCCACATGATATGTAGAATAAAATCTATTGGTTATTAACAAAACTGTTTGACGTTACATGCCAGGCTACAGCAAAGATCAGGTAAGAGAAATCTTTTGTGTAGGGCCCTATGGATGTTACCACCTCCATTCATCCACTGTTAATCATGGCCATGCCTGCTGATGAATGGCCAATCATTGAGCTTCTCCATGTGTCCTGTCTTTTCTCTCATGCACAAACCGTGTAATGCTTGGGGGTATAGGGCCGAGGTGTCTTACATCTTTCTTTGGGGTGGATATGCAATTTATGCCCCATGTTTTGAGGAATTGTAAGAAGCAGCTATACAAGATCAATGTTAATACATTTATGTCCATTGAGTTTAGTTCGAGTTATGTAAATTCCAACAATACAAGACAAATGAAAAGACACACAAGGGACAGGTTTTCTCATGTTAGAGCTCATCAGAATATGATAAGAGCAAGTAACTTGTACACCCCTTATGAACCCAGATTTTATCTGAAGGCAATATCACCAGTTTCAAAGCAGGAAGAGGTCACCCAATAGAAATGTTTTTTAGCTAAAATCAAGCAGCCAATCGTATTCAACATAGGATTTTATACAGAATTATAGGATAAAAAAATCTCACAACCTCCACTGCAGTGTATATAAATTTTATTAAAAGTTTTTTAATAAAGTGCCACTTGGGATGCAGCGCTGTACAATATCAAAATACAAAAAAGTTATACAAGGAGAAACAAATACATAGATATTAATTATATAATATAACTATATAGTTAGGAGAGTAACATACAATACAAAGGGAAGCTGAAATGCAATAGTGAGCTTATGCAATGCAAATTACATCATATACTGTGCTGTGGTGGTTACCAGATAGGTGGGATGTAAGGCTAGATTTAAACCTGCTAATAGAGGTTTCTTAAACATGAGAGAGGGGAATAGAATTCCAGAGGACGGGAGCCACAAGAGAGAAAGGTTTAAGGCGAGAGGAAGCAGTATGAGTGGGGGGCCTGGGGAGCTGGTTCTGCGATGAGTGAAGGGTTCGGGCAGGAACATATGAGGAGACTAGAGAGGAATTATAAGAGGTGCAGGAGATGTGAAGAGATTTAAATGTTAGGATTTTGTATCAATGCTGTTTAACGGGGAGCAGGTTGTTGTCCAATACAAAGAAAATTTGGGATCCTGTTTATTAGAGAGCAAAAAATATGTGTGGCAGAGTTTAGTATCAACTGAAGGGGAGAGAGGTGAGAAGCAGGGAAGACCTATAAGTAGTAGGTTACAATAGTCCCGACGTGATAGAATGAGAGACATGGGTAAGCATATTGGTAGTCGGGAGAATGATACTCAGTAGCACACTGACAGAAATACACCATGCACGGTGCAGAATGATACACAGTAGCACACTGACAGAAATACACCATGTACTGGTGCAAAATGATACTTGGTTAGACACTGACAGAAATACACCATGTATAGGTGCAGAATGATATTCATTAGCACACTGACAAAAATACCCCATGTACTGGTGAAGAATGATACTCATAACACACTGACAGAAATACACATGGACAGGTGCAGAATGATACTCATAGCACACTGACAGGAATACACCATGTACGGGTGCAGAATGATGATCAGTAGCATACTGACAGGAATACACCATGTACGGGTGCAGAATGATACTCAATACACACTGACAGAAACACACCATGTACGGGTGCACAATGATACTCACTAGCACACTGACAGAATACACCATGTACTAGTGCACAATGACTCAGTAGCACACTGACAGGAATACACCATGTACTGGTGCAGAATGATACTCCGCACACTGGGAGAATACACTATGTACGGTGGTAGAATATCTCGGTAGCACACTAACAGAATACACTATGTACTGGGGTAAAATGATACTCGTAGCACTCTGACAGAATACACCATGTACGGGTGTAAATGATACTCGGTAGCACACTGACAGTAATACATCTTGTGCGTGTTAGACTAATATTAATAGCACACTGACATAATACACCATGTATGGGTGCATTGATACTTAGTAGCACACTGACAGAAATGTATGGGTGCATTGATACTCAGTAGCACACTGACAGAATAAACCATGTATGGTGCAGATTGTAACTGAGTAGCCAACTGACAGAACTACACCATGTATGGGTGCAGATTGATACTGAGTAGCACACAGACAGAAATACGCCATGTATGGGTGCAGATTGATCCTCAGTAGCACACTGACAAATACACCATGTATGGGTGCAGTTGATACTCAGTAGCACACTGACCGAAATACACCATGTATGGGTGCATATTGATATTCCGTAGCACACGACAGAAATACACCATGTATGGGTGCAGATTGATACTGAGAAGCACACTGACAGAACTACACCATGTATGGTGCAGATTGATACTCAGTAGCACACTGACAGAAATACACCATGTGTGGGTGCAGATTGATACTGAGTAGCACACTGACATAAATACCACCTGCATGGGTGCAGATTGATACTGAGTAGCACACTGACAGAACTACACCATGTTGGGTGCAGATTGATACTGAGTAGCACACAGACAGAAATACACCATGTTAGGGTGCAGATTGATACTCAGTAGCAGACTGACAGAAATACACCATGTATGGGTGCAGATTGATTACGGAGTAGCACACTGACAATAAATACCCATGTATGGGTGCAGATTGATACTGAGTAGCACACTGACAGAAATACCCACTGTTGGGTGCGGATTGATACTGAGTAGCACACTGACGAAATAAACCTGTATGGGTGCAATTGATACTGAGTAGCACACTGACAAACTACACCATGTATGGGTGCAGATTGATACTGAGTAGCACACTGACAGAAATACACCATTATGGGTGCAGATTGATACTCAGTAGTACACTGACAGAAATACACCATGTATGGGTGCAGATTGATACTCAGTAGCACACTGCAGAACTACACCATGTATGGGTGCAGATTGTACTCAGTAGCACACTGACAGAAATACACCATGTATGGGTGCAGATTGATACTGAGTAGCACACTGACAGAAATACACCATGTATGGGTGCAGATTGATACTGAGTAGCACACTGACAAACTACACCATGTATGGGTGCACAACGTGATAATCATCACACTGATAGTAACACCATGTACTGGTGCAGAATGATACTCAGTAACACACTGACTGGAATACACCATGTATGGGGGTAGAATGATACTCAGTAGCTCACTGACAGGAACACCATGTACTGGTGTAGAATGATACTCGGTAGCACACTAACAGAAATACACTATGTACGGGTGCAGAATGATACTAAGTAGCACACAGACAGAAATACACCATGTATGGGTGCAGATTGATACTGAGTAGCACACTGACAGAACTACACCATGTATGGGTGCAGATTGATACTGAGTAGCACACAAGCAGAAATACAACCATGTATGGGTGCAGATTGATACTCAGTAGACACTGACAGAAATACACCATGTATGGGTGCAGATTGATACTCAGTAGCACACTGACAGAAATACACCATATATGGGTGCAAATTGCAGAAATACACCATGTATGGGTGCAGATTGATACTGAGTAGCACACTGGTATTAATGCATATAGATCTGGTTGATCCAGGGATACTTTCCGATTGCCATTTGTAGTCAGGAAGGAATTTCCCCCCCCTTTTTAGCTGTTTTTTTTTTGCCTTCCTCTGGATCACTGTGTGTAGGGTTAAAAAAAAAAAAAAAAAGGGGGGTGAATAGTTGGACTTGATGGACGTATGTCTTATTCAACCTTAATTACTATGTTACTATGTTACTGACAGAAATACACACATTTATGGGTGCAGATTGATACTGATAGCACACCTGACAGAAATACACCATGTATGGTGCAGATTGATACTCAGTAGCACACTGACAGAAATATGCCATGTATGGGTGCAGATTGATACTCAGTAGCACACTGACAGAAATACACCATGTATGGTGCAGATTGATACTGATAGCACACTGACAGAACTACACCATGTATGGGTGCAGATTAATCTCAGTAGCACACTGACAGAAATACACCATGTATGGGTGCAGATTGATACTGAGTAGCACACTGACAGAAATACACCATGTATGGGTGCAGATTGATACTGAGTAGCACACTGACAGAACTACACCATGTATGGGTGTAGATTGATACTGAGTAGCACACAGACAGAAATACACCATGTATGGGTGCAGATTGATACTGAGTAGCACACTGGTATTAATGCATATAGATCTGGTTGATCCAGGGATACTTTCCAATTGCTGTTTGGAGTCAGGAAGGAATTTTTTCCCCCTTTTTAGCTGGGTTTTTTTGCCTTCCTCTGGATCAACTATTGTGGGTTAAAAAAAAAAAGGGGTGAATAGGTTGGACTTGATGGACGTATATCTTTATTCAACCTTAATTACTATGTTACTATGTTACTGACAGAAATACACCATGTATGGGTGCAGATTGATACGGATAGCACACTGACAGTACTACACCATGTATGGGTGCAGATGATACTCAGTAGCACACTGACAGAAATACACAATGTATGGATGCAGATTGATACTCAGTAGCACACTGACAGAACTACACCATGTATGGGTGCAGATTGATACCCAGTAGCACACTGACAGAATACACATGTATGGGTTGCAGAATTGATACTCAGTTAGTAGCACACTGACAGAACTACACCATGTATGGGTGCAGATTGATACCCAGTAGCACACTGACAGAAATACACCATGTATGGGTGCAGATTGATA
>JAACNH010005176.1:0-21199 GCA_019447015.1 Hymenochirus boettgeri | reverse complement strand
CATTGCAAGGTTCGGGGCAGATTTAACCCCTAATATCCCAGATTGGGCACACTTGCAAGGTTGGACAGATTTAAACCCCTAATATCCCAGATTGGCACATTGCAAGGTTGACAGATTTAACCCCTAATATCCTAGATTGGGCACATTGCAAGGTCGGGCAGATTTAACCCCAATATCCCAGATTGGGCACATTGCAAGGTCGGGCAGATTTAACCCCTAATATCCCATATTGGGCACATTGCAAGGTCGGGCAGATTTAACCCCTAATATCCCGATTGGGCACATTGCAAGGTCGGGCTGATTTAACCCCTAATATCCCAGATTGGGAAGATTGCAAGGTCGGGCAGATTTAAACCCTAATATCCCAGATTGGGCTCATTGCAAGGTGGGCAGATTTAACCCCTAATATCCCAGATTGGGCACATTGCAAGGTTGGACAGATTTAACCCCTAATATCCCAGATTGGGCACATTCAAGGTTGGACAGATTTAACCCCTAATATCCCAGATTGGGCACATTGCAAGGTAGGACAGATTTAACCCCTAATATCCTAGATTGGGCACATTGCAAGGTCGGGCAGATTTAACCCCTAATATCCCAGATTGGGCACATTGCAAGGTCGGGCAGATTTAACCCCTAATATCCCATATTGGGCACATTGCAAGGTCGGGCTGATTTAACTCCTAATCCCAGATTGGGCACATTGCAAGTCGGGCAGATTTAACCCTAATATCCCAGATTGGGCACATTGCAAGGTCGGGCTGATTTAACCCCTAATATCCCAGATTGGGCACATTGCAAGGTCGGGCAGATTTACCCCTAATATCCCAGATGGGCTCATTGCAAGGTCGGGCTTTTTAACCCCTAATATCCCAGATTGGGCACATTGCAAGGTCGGGCTGATTTAACCCCGTATATCCCAGATTGGGCACATTGCAAGGTCGGGCTGATTTAACCCCTAATTCCCAGATTGGGCACATTGCAAGGTCGGCAGATTTTGGTTGTGGTTTTATTTCTGTTTTGTCCTGTACAGTGGTTTGCCGGAAAGCTCTAGACAGCACCACGGTCGCGCCCACGAATCGAAATCTACTGCAAATCTGCTATGGAAGGAAATACGGTCCGAAAGGATATGGTACGGTCAGGGCGCAGGATGCCTGAGCACGGACACAGGGGAACGATTTGGCATTGAAGTGTCAGAGTAGTGGTCACTACACACAACACTCCACTAACTTTACAATCTGTGGGTTGTGTGCGCCTATTCAAACACTAACGAAGAGCAGGCGGCCATATTTATTAACCCGCGGTATCGGAAACCTATCAGGATTGCCCCTTCTATACAGGAATCACGGTGTGTTTCCCTGTAATCTCCTACATCAGATTTAACTTCCTTTTATACACCTCTAGATCCCACCCTGCTCGTGGCTCTCCGACTACCGCGCACTCCACTAAGTTTGCCCAAAAGTTCGAGGCAACAGAGAAATGTCCCCGAGTGGCAAATCTGTGTACGCAGCTGAGAAAATCATTGGCGGTGGACAGGTAAGTTACTGTATATAGGGCCGTATTTATAAACAGGGGTTCCTAACACAATCATCCCGTTGTACAATATCCGGATATTCTGATATGGAATGACCGTCGGATAACGTATGTACAACCGCCGTATAAAAAAGGTTTCTATTAGGCCAGTTGGGAAAATTCCGTTGTCCAACCAATCATACGATTCTTATTTCAGGATCACTAATTAAGCATCGTTATTTAAGGATTTTTTATTTAAAGAGATAGAGAGATTCTTATTTAAGGGCAAGTTTTTTAATTGCCCATTACTAGAAACTATAATTCATTGCAACTATCACTGTGCCATTTATTTGATGATCTGTCCCCTATTTCTTTAAAGGGCAATTATAGTGAGAAAATAGTTTTTTTTTAATTCCTTCTAATGTATCCTATAAGTCATCCCATCCACCAGGTACCTTTAGTTTCTTTAAATTCTTCATAGTCCCCGAGATATAAGCCGTTAATATGCTGTGATTTGTAGGAGCTGCTACACCTCATCTGTCACTCAAAGGCACACACCCACACAATCCAAAGCTCCCCTGCAGTACTGTCACACACTGTCTCACCCACACTATATGTACTATGTGCAACATATAGTCAAATGCTGTAGTGCTAAACACAATCAATAAACCATTAACCCAGCAATATGAACATAACACACTTAAAACAGCCCCTCCCCCCCCAAAAAATACTTATATCATACAAAACCAGTGACTCAAATGGAACACTAATACAGTATATATATACAGTAATACAGACTATATACCAAACAAGACACACAGTGCAATCTATGAAATATATAGACTAAAGCAACTGAAATGTAACAGGACAACAAGCAGTGTCACTGTGTTTGTGAAGGTCTCTCACTACAAGCTCCTGTTACACCTGACTCTCTCTTCAGTGATTTAATCTCAGCTAAGCAGGGGAAGATATGAACTTTAGGTAACAAGTAAATAACAATTAGCAAAGTTAGAGAACAGGGGAGTTCAGTAACTTACTTGTAAAGAATCTCAGCACCACTTGCCTCCTCTCTCCCCCTCTGCCCCTCCCTTCAGCATATTGCTACTTTATTCCACACTTTGATTGCTTGCAGTCTAGCTCTGGAAGGGAGGGGTCAACAGGATGTCAGCACTTCATTTAAAGTCCTTTCAACGGACAATGCTCGGACTCTGTATACAGCCCGTCACTGCTTGAGGGGAGTAGACAGAGAGGGGAGGGGGACTACACAGCTTGGTACAAACTTCTGCCGTGTGAAGAATGAAGCCACACAGAAACATGAAAGTAAGGCAGCTTATCTAAGTGATCTATACATTGTATACAGACAGTTTTTTTTCACTATAGTTGCCCTTTAAATATCCAATCTGAACCATCTTACAGTTGTCAATCAAGTGCCTTATTAGCTAAACTCTGCTGTGTGTGCAGTTTTGCTGTAACTGGTATGGAGAAGGTTTGTGTGAATTGCATGTGGGAAATTCCCTCTCACTGCAGACTCAATAGTGACTGAGCATGCTTGACTTCACACAATGTCATATCAGTGGAAGAGGAGTCGATTAAAAGGAGAAAGGGAGATTATTAACCTCAGCAAAAAAGCACTGGATGGAAGGCAACTCGTACACACGTTGGATATTGCCAACAATATTCATACGAAAATACAGCATCAACAATCGCCAAGGACCAACGACCGTCAACTATTGTCGTCTTTTTCTGACGATCAGCCTGGCGGATTTGTTCTGCCGATTATCGTATATTTGTACATGTTCGGCAGATTATCGTTAACGTTCTTCGAAAATATATATAAAGGGGCGCATGCTCTGCTTTCGTAATTGCGCGATGATACAAACGTTACGTATGAACGTCTATAACTACGATCGGGGGGACTGTTGCTGTCGTTTCAATTGAGGATTAATGATAATGTTAATCCCATAATCCTCTACAAGATAAATAAATTATCCAACGTGTGTACGAGGCTTAAGGGCTACATACATATATTATTTACATATTGAGATGAGGCAAGTCACTTTTCAGTATAGTGGCCCTTAAAAAGGACAACTCCACCCCCTAAGAACATCTTTTAGAAAGAATGGCCTCTTTATAATTGTTGAATTATCATAGTTTGTCCTATGAATTCATTACTGTATGCCTGCTATGCTTCTGGATGCCTCATGGAAACTGACCATTAGAAACCGTTTGAGCCTGTACTGACCTGGGCATGCTCAGAAGAGACAGACAGGGGATTAACATTCAGTCATTGGCTGTGATGTCACTGTCACATCACATCCAAACTGACAGTTAGTAACTGGAAGGACCAGGAAGCAGAACAGGGAAACAGGACATTGGGCAGATTTCAGGTTAGACTTACACCTTTCACTTTCAAACTATTACCTTTTAGGGGGGTGATTTACCTGTATGTAAGTTTTCATTTTGGGGCTGGACTTGCCCTTTAAGGACTGTTATCCTTAAGATAGGTGTCAAGATAGATTTAGGTGGTCATCAGGGCCAGATTCCAGACAAGGGCAACTGGTGTGTATGTTTGTACAGTTCCCCTTTAGTTAGACTTCCTAATTGCAGGCGTATTGCATCGGTTGGATATGAAGCTTATCTCCATTTTTGTTCTTATCTCTTTTAGCCGTGGCATAAAACTTGCTTCCGCTGTGCTCTTTGTGGGAAAAGTCTGGACTCTACCACGTGTGACAGAAAAGGACGGGGGATTTACTGCAAAGGTTCGACACGGGGGAAATTTTATATATATTCAAACGTCTGTTCGTCCCACAGTCGTGCATCACAGGTCTGCCCGAACGATCGCACCTTTATATGGCTCTTTAGTGGGTACCGGTGGCACATATTGTTTAGAAGGTTGGAAATCTCAGACTTGGCACAAGGGCCCATATAAAAACCTGTGATATTGCAAGTTTTGATGCAGCGGTTGAGTTAATGTTGATCTCGGCCCGTAAATGTGCGGCTTGATTGTACTTTACGACCGGACATTCGGAAATCAAGAACATTCGTGAATACCACGAGGAGGTAAAATACCACAATGGTATTGAATGGGCCTTCGTTAACCTACAATTGCGATCTTAGACCTACTTTTGCGATTGTTATATAACGATCGATATTACGTCCGTGATTGTAAATATACCATTGTGGCAGTGAATGTTAAAGCCGCAGTATCACTACAAAGCATTACCGCACCTCTATAAATATGGCCCAATGTGAGGGTGGCTACAATGTGTGCGAGTTTGTGTGCGAACACTACGAGGGTGGATACAATGTGTGCGGAGTTTGTGGTGCGAACACTGCGAGGGTGGATACAATGTGTGCGGAGTTTGTGTGCGAACACTGGCAGGGTGGATACAATTGGTGCGGATTTAAAGTGACAGGTATTTTTTTTTCTCCTTTAGTTTGTTATGCAAAGAATTTCGGCCCAAAGGGAATCGGATTTGGTGGCTTCACCCAGGTGGAGCAGAAAGAAGGATAAACGTCTCGGCCAAAAATCAGAACCAGAGAAGAGAAAGTCAGAACCTCCATCTTTGTACAAAGTACAGCTCAGAGCTGAGAGTTATAGTTCGTAACAAGCTGGGGGGGAGTTATGTCTGACTCATGAACAATGAAGAGAATGTACCATTTATTGCACAAACGGGGTCATAATCTAACCCATTGCAATTTACCAATACAGCTAATTATCCATTCTGTTCTTTATAATAAACATAGATAATATAATATACAGAATGTCAAGTTCACTATGGGCTGGAATCAACCAAGCATTAGATATTCTGTGTGTATGGAAAACCTGCCACCACCCAATTCTATCGCAGTGTAATAAACCATTATCACCTTCCTAGTCACGGCTGGTGTCTTGTCTAGTTCAGTGTTCGGTCCCCAAAAAAATTGCATGGATTTTCATTCGCTAGTGGCAATCGGTCAGTCGGGACGAAGATCCCTTGGTGTGTACATAGCTTACGGCTGCACTTTCCCTTTAATGAGCTGTCTGGTTACAACCCATTCTGCACCAGGTCTAGACCCACGTAAATGTATAATAAAAAGAGATACTTGTATCATTTTTTAATTTTATTTTTAACAGATTTGTGATTTTTTAAACAAATAACATTTTGAACTAAAACTTAACACAAAGGAACATTGACAATTTTATCCCAAGAAAAGAAAAATAAATCACATTGAATCAAATAGAACTCAAAATTTATAAAAAAAAATAACAGGGAGGTTCAATAAAAGTTCTTATCGTTTAAAATGGTGCTAATGTTGCCCCCAACCAATCAGATGTTAGCTTTCAAATGTTACATAAGATCTGATTGGTTGGGGCAAAATTAGCACCATTTTAAACGATAAGAACTTTTATTGAACCTCCCTGATAATCTCTTAAAGACACGGAGTTTCCTGCGTAGATTAAAAAATTGAAACGTTTCTCCTTGGCGTTAACCCCACCACATTAACAAGCACCAGAAGGGGGTGGATTATTTTCCTGACCTATGAGAGTTGAAATAAACCCCCCTTGCCTGGCCCGTGAGTGCTTAGAGGTTAACTCCCCCACAGTGCAATGAATATACACATTCATTTATTATGCAAATGACTACACACAAACAATAGGTTTGTATTTGTCTAATGGAACAACCAACAGAACATCCACTCTACTCCATAGGCTTTGCCTTGTTTGATATTACAATAATAGTACAATACAGAGGTTTGTAGGAGACTGGGTATACTACTAAACAGATTGTACTGAGCAAGATGCAATTCTAGTGCTGCCCATACACTATAAAGATGTTCCCGTCTGGACCATTTATTTGGAGAACATCGGAAGGAGACTTCCCAATGTATGGACACTAAGCTTACCTGCCAGCATTCCCACGATGTTCCAGACAATATGCCCAAGTCTGGTTACTTTATGACATCTGGGCCAGTAGACATTACAGCCAATTTGAATTTCTTTGGATCAAACCTTGAATTGGCTGTAATATCCAACGAGTGGGGCATGTTCACTCCTCAAATGAAAAATGATATATAGGTAAATCACCCCCAAAATAGTTAGAAAGCCGAGAACATCCCCACTAGCACAGAGGCGAAGGCTTAAGAAATGAATTAACAACAAGAAATTAACAAGAATTTTCAATAAACACCGTATTCCTGTCTGCTTTAAACCAAACAACACACTAAGGCAGCAATTGGTACATCCGACAGACCCAATACCTAAACACAAGAAAAATGACATCATATATGCAGTGCAGTGAGAGTGACATCATATATGCAGTAGAGTGCAGTGAAGAATGCTCTATTTGTATGTGGGGGAGACCAAACAGCAACTGCATCAACCTATGGCCCAGCACAGAAGAGCCAATTCCTCGGGTCAGACTCAGCCGTGTATCTGCATCTTAAGGATAAAGGACATACCTTTGAAGATGTAATGTTAACATACTGGCGAAGGAACGTGACTGGTTCAAGAGAGGTGTTAAGGAGGCCTTTATGTGAAAATAAAGAAACCAAGCCTAAATAGAGGAGGGGGGGGGGGGTTCGACACCAACGTCTGTCGCCATGTTTTTGACACCTTACTCTGGGTGTTCCAATAACACCTCTTAGCCACTATGCAATCACGCCCTTAAAGGGAACTGTGGTCTCCAAACAAGTTTATTTTAAATGAAAGCCAGGTTCATACCTTTAATACGAACCATAACCACCTATCTATGTGCTGCACAGCCCAAAATATGAAAAAATCACTGATCAAAGTCCCTTGCAGCCCCCTGTGGCACCTCCCACTCACGGACTCTGGCTCCACACACTCGCCACAAGAGGGAGGGCCCCAAGTGGGAGGGCCTGGGCCCCCAAACCGGAGGGGCCCCGAGCCATGAGTGGGATTTGCCACAAGAGTTGCAAGGGGAGGGGCCATGGGGGCTCACGTGGAGGTGGAAACACAGAAAGGGACGGTCACATGGTTTCAGTGCAGGAACAGGAAGTGCAGGAATCTGGTGATGGCTGTACCATATCACCCATTTAAATGTAAATATCTTCAAAAGTGTAAAAAAAAATATTAAAGTAAATTGCAAAAATCCTCAGGAAAGCATTCCTGTCAATTACCTAAAGTCATTTTTGGACCACAGTTACCCTTTAAAGGTGAACTTGCCATTTAGAAAAGTATATATTTACATTTATACAGTATAGTCCTTTTTAGCCTTTAAAAATAACCAGTAAATCATTTCTTATTTATGTAAACTATACACAATCATCGATTTTTAAAACCTTTTCCGAACATTTAACAATGAGAAATGCAGTTTGCCACATTCAGAAATGTGAATGCACCTTCGCTATCCTTGTATGGATTATGTATTGTTGCTATTTGTATTATAGGTAAAAGTGTAACTCTGGCCTCTAAAGTTCAAGTTAATTAAAAGCATGCAGTCATTAAAATGATTCCTGGTTCCCATCTCTAGGTGCAAGTTATATTGCGGGCACTGAGGATATTACAAGACTTCCTGTATTCAGTGTACATCCACAGACCCTGGTACAGGGAAGCAGGAAGTGTTAACATTTTTATGTGATATAACTCTCATATGCTGCGGTTATAGAAGAACTAAGGCTTATTTGAAATGTAAGACTGCAGTCTTATTTAAAGGGCAACTAACTATAATGAAAATGTGATTTTTCCTCATTGGAATCTTTAAATTACTACATGCATGTAGCCCTCAATTACTACTGTTGTTGTTGCTGCATGCATTCAATCCATTGCTTGAATTTCTCAGGCTTGGTATCCCCCCTCTTCCTCTCTTAACAAGCACCTCCTTCCATCTGACCAGACTTTCTAGAAGGGCAAGCATGCTCAGTAATCACCGCAAAGCAGCACTAGGTATGGGAATTTCCAACAATGCATTTCACACATACCAACAGTCACCCCTAACACTAAGAGTTATTCATAATAAGCACTTGTAAAATGTCTCTGATTGGATATCTAAAGAAATGGGACAGATTAAAAATTAATGGTATAGTGATAAATTAAAAAATATGTATTTTTCCCCCCAGTAATAGATGCCCTTTAACCCAAACAACCGTTTAGAGAACACAATTACTCATTAAACCACAATAAATGTTTTTTACTGCATGAAAGTCCAAAATGTGCCCCTTCCGATGTTTACAAACGTTGCTATTGCAGCCATGGAATGCTGGGAGTTGTAATTTGCAAACATCTGGAGGGTGGAACTGGGTTTGTGCATGTTAATGGCTGAGTTTGAACGCAGGCACTTGGTCCTGCAATACCTGTGTGTGCTCCCTAGGAGGCACTGCAACTAAAGATCAAAGCTGCAATTTTCACAAGTTGATGCTGCAGATCTCCAATATGTAAAAAACGGACAATTTCATTCAATCTCCCTAGTCTTTTTTTAACTTTATATATAAACATCCCCTTGGAATAAATAGAAACCTAGAAAAGTGAAAAATGTCTATCTATCTTTTGTGGGACTAGGTTAGACTTCCCGTGCGTTTCTCATCTTGGACGTATGAAATGCCCCGTGGTACTGTTTAGTCCAGTCGATAGGGGTGCTTTTGATCAGTCCAAAACATTGGCAGTGGAAGAAATCCGTGAGGTTTTGTAGGAATCCTCGACTTTTCAAAGGAAACAAAACACAAATAATTAAGTTATCTTTGTCTGTAACAGGTTCTAAATACATTTATCAAAACAGAAACCCCAACAGGAAGGTTTGATGGAAGAACAACAGTGAACAGGACAATTATATTCACTTTCCCCTAAACCACTAATTCCTCCCCCCCTCCGGTACAAATCAGCTGTTATACTCCCTCTGCTCTGGTCCTCTTCCTGCTTGTCTCTGCAACCTGTGATGTAACCAATGGGAAGACACGCTCTGCAAAGCAGCATGCCTTCCCATTGGCCAGATTGCAAACTCACTGACAGTAACAGGAGGGCGGAGCAAACCTGAGTGGCGAGGTTTGTGCCTGCTGGACTAAGATTATTGGTGAAGGCGACGGAAACCTGGCAAATGAAAAACCGGAAATACAGATTTCACTGCTCTCTTCACCCATCAGAAATTATGGTAACATTTGAAAGGTAACATCTGATTGGTTGGGGCAAAATTAGCACCATTTTAAACGATAGAACTTTTATTGAATAACCCCGATTATTTACATATATATAACTGCAAGTTTTTCCTTTAAACTCCCACAGGTCTAATTACATTTGGCAGTCTAATAGGTTTTATCCAATGGATACATTTACTACGTAAACACGACAATGTGAGTTTGTAAACAATTTCTTACTTGTAAGGGGTTTGCCGTAGGAGACTTTGTGCTGTAATGGCGTTTTGCATCTGTAGATTGACTCTCTCTCTGAGTTGTAGGGCCGAGAACATTATCTGAACAGGAGATGGAAATGGTTAGAAAATCAATTGATGGGTCAGCGACAGCGATGTAATGTCGCCATATGGCCGGACATAATCAAACAGGATAAAGGACGGCGTGAACGGGTTTCTGACCTGGTAAAGCTGCACGATCACCATGATCGTAGACCAGATGGTGAAGAAGAGGACGATAAACAAGATGTAGAGAACCCACGGAGAACAGTCTATGATCTGCTCTACCACCTTCCATGTGCCTTTACTGAACATGATGCTGCATTCGTCCTTCCAATCTAAAGAACACAGAAACTTTTAGGCCACTCCCTCAATACAATCACAGCAACACAATCACCAACCCCAGAAACACCATCACCAAACACCAGAAACACCAATCACCAAACACCAGAAACAACCAATCAAACCAAAAAACAACCAATCCAAACACCAATACCAAACACCAGAAACACCAATCACCAACACAACACCAGAAACACCAAACAACCCAAAACACCAATCACCAGCAATCACCAGAAACCCCATCACCGCAATCACCAAACCCCAAAACACCACCACACCAAACACCAGAAACACCAATCACCAGCAATCACCAAACACCAGAAACACCAATCACCAAACACCAAACACCAATCACCAGCAATCACCAAACACCAGAAACACCAATCACCAAACACCAGAAACACCAATCACCAGCAATCACCAAACACCAAAACACCAAAACACCAATCACCAGCAAATCACCAAACCCAAAACACCAATCCCAGCAATCACCAAACACCAGAAACACCAATCACCAGCAATCACCAAACACCAGAAACACCAATCACCAGCATCACCAACACCAGAATCACCAATCACCAATCACCAGCAATCACCAAACCAGAAACACCAAACCCAGAAACACCAATCACCACAATCACCAAACACAGGACCCTGGAATTCTAAGTTCTCCAAGCAACCCCAGCACAGCAGGAAACTCGGAGGATTGTGATGTGGACATTCCTGTTCTGGAACTTACATACAGACGTCGCATAGATCATCCAATGGCCGACAATGGACAGAGAGCCGAGGAACAGCACAAAGTAATGCTGGTTACCTGCACCTATGGGAAGGAAATGAACAATGTACTGAATACACATGCAGGTGACCGAGACAGAAAAGGGAGAGAGAGGTGTGGAGAGAGAGAGAGGGAGAGAGAAGGTGGGGAGAGAGAGAGAGGGAGAAGGTGGGGAGAGAGAGAGAGGAGAAGGTGTGGAGAGATAGAGATAGAGAGAGAGAAGGTGGGGAGAGAGAGAAGGTGGGGAGAAGAATGAATTGAGAGAGAGAAGGTTGGTGAGAAGAGAGAGGTTGGTAGAGCGAGAGAGATATAGCAATGGTGGTAGATCAGAGAGAGAGATAGTTGGGTTTCAGATATATAGAAGGTTGTAATCTTTATATAGATATGAGAAGGTTTTTAGAGCGAGAGAGAGAAAGTTTTTATAGATAGTAGAGATATATATAAGGTGGTAGATCGAGATGAAGAGATATAGATGTGTTGAGATCTATATATATATAATGGTTGAGAGAGAGAGAGATATAATTTTTGGATATGATATATATAGAGAGAATTGTGAGAAAGAGAGAGCGAGATAAGTAGTTTAGAGATAGAGAGAGAGAAGTTTGTTAGATCTATAGATGGGATAGATGAGAATGTTTATATCTATAGATATAATATATTTTTTATATATATATATATATAATTTTTTATAGCTAGAGACTATATAAGTTTTTTATATCGATAGTATAATATAATTTTGTTGGTATTAGAGAGGAGATTTTTTAGAATCTCTATATCATAATAAAGTTTTTTATAATCTATATATATATAAGTGTTTATATCTATAGAGATATGAGAATTTGGTATATCAGATATATATATAATTTAATTGTTATATCGATATAAGATAGTTTTTTATATATATATATATAGATAATTTTTTTAAGCATATATGAGATAAATTGTTTTATTATATATGATATAATAATTTTTTTATATCTATATATAATTTTTATATAATTTATATATGTAGAATTGTTTACTATATAATATTATGCTTTTTATATTATATTATATAAAGATTTTTGTATATCTATATTATGATATAATTGTTTTGATCTTTATATTATAGTTTTTGATCTAATATATGAATTTTTTATATCTATATATATATCTAATTTTTTTTTCTATTATAGATATAATTTTGTAAGTAGAGATTATAATTTTTTTATGATCTATATATATAATAGATTTGTTTATATCTTATATATTTATACATTTTTTGTATTCTAGAGATATATAATTTTTTATATTATATGATATATTAATTGTTTTTATATATAATAGATTATATAGTTTTTTATAGTCTATAATAATATAATTTTTTATCATCTATAATTGTTAGATCTATGTTTATAGCTATTATATATAATTTTTTTTGTATATATATCATATAATCATGTTTTTGACTATATATAGATAATTTTGTTATATCTATATATATATATATATAGATTTTTTTTATAGCTATATCTATTAATTTTTTTAGATCTATATAATATAATTTTTATATCGATATATTATAATTTTTTTATATCTATATTATATCATAAGTTTTTTTGTATATCTTATATATATAATTTGTTAATTCTATATAGATGATCAATTTTTTTATATTATCATTTAGAATTTATTTTTTATATCTAATATATGATAATTTTTTATATCTCTTATATATATATAATTTTTTTTATCTATATATATATACAATTTTTTATATCTATATATATATAATGTTTTTTTGATATCTATGATATATATAAGTTTTTTATATCTTATCTATTAATTTTTTATATCATATTATAATATAGATTTTTTTATATTATATATATATAAGTTTTTATACTATATAGTATATAATTTTTTTATAGTCTAGATAGTATAATGTATCTATATGTATTTTTATATCTATATATAGATAATTTTTTTGATAGCTTATTATAATTTAACTATATTAATATTACAGCTATTTTATAATATTTTATTTTTATAATCTCATATATATATAATTGTGATATCATAGTATATATAATTGTAATCTATTTATATATTTTTTACTATATATATGAGTTTTTAATTTATATTAATTTTGATATCTATATACTAGATATTTTTATATTTATTATTATCTTTTTAGCTATATATATATAATTTTTTTTGATATATATATTATATAATTTTTTGATATCTATTATATATAATTTTTAATCTAACTATAGATGAAGTTCGTTTTGTATATATAATATATAATTTTGTGATATCTATATATATATAAGTTTTTTATATCTATATAATATAATTGTTATATCTATATATATATATTTTTTTTTCTTTTTTATATATATATAATATTTTTATATCTATATATATATAATTTTTTTATATCTTATTATAATTTTATAATTTTATATTCTATGTGGTTATCTATATATATATCAATTTTTTTTATATAGAAATTTTATTCTATATATATATAAATTTTTTATAATCTTATACTTTTTAAGATTTTACTATTATAATTATATTTTGATATCTCTATAATATAATTATATTTATATATATATAATTTTATTATATAGAATTTTTTTATAGTCTTATATATAAGTTTGTGATGCACTAGATATATATATTTGATTTTTATATGTATATCCAAAATTGGGTTATTGTATATCATATATATATTTGTATATCATATGTTATAATCTTAGATATTTTGTAATCATATATTACTAATTTCTTTCATCTTGTATCTAGATTTTTTGCTATTACTATATGACAATTTGGATACTCTATTGCTTAAATATTTAATTTTTTATATCACTCCTTTTTTTATCTATATATATTCTTTTACCTGATATATGTTTGTGTATGATATATAACTTTATATATCGAATATAATATTTTTTTCGATCATATATATATAGATTTTTATTAATTGATTTTATAATCTTATATATATATAACTTTTTTAATCTATATGATTGAATAGATATTTTTTTCATATTCATAATTGATATAATTTTTGTGTTATTATCGTATATATATATAAGTTTTTTGATTCTATATACGAATATATTTTGTTATAGCGATGATATATAGCATTTTTTATATCTCATACATATAATTAGTTTTTTTATTTTATATCCCTATTATATAGAATTTTTTATATTCTAATAAATATATATTTTTTAGATCTAATATAATAGAATTGGTTTATACATATATATATAGAATTTTTTTATAGAATATATAGAATGTTTTTAAAGAGTGATGAATATAAATTTGTTTATAGAGAGAGTTTATATGACTAGATAATTTTTTTATATCTATATATAATTTTTTAATCAGTAGATATCATATATATAATTTTTTATATCTATATGACATAAATTTTTTGTTTTATATATGATATAGAATTTTTTTAAATAATATATAAGTTTTTTTATATATCTATATATATAATCTTTGTTATCTATATATATGATAGTTATATGTTTTTTAATATATACAAAATTTTTTGTTTATATATATATATTGTATTGTAAATATTATATTTTCTTT
This sequence comes from Hymenochirus boettgeri, assembly GCA_019447015.1. Lineage (NCBI taxonomy): Eukaryota > Metazoa > Chordata > Amphibia > Anura > Pipidae > Hymenochirus > Hymenochirus boettgeri. Next base: position 6,625 of record JAACNH010005176.1, on the reverse strand, counting down.
TATCTAGATAATTTTGAAATCTTTAGATTTGCTTTTTATATATATAATTTTTTTATATATATATAAATTTTTTTATATATATATATAATTTTTTTTAATAGTTATATTTTCGTTTATATATAGAGGTGTTTTTTTATATCTATATTAGCTAGTGATTTTTTTATATCTATATATATATAATGTGGTTATATCTATATAGAGAGAAGGTTTATATATCTATATATAGATAATTTTTTTATATCTATATATATAAATTTTTTTATATAAATTAAGTTTTAAAATTTATCTAATAATAATTTTTTGATATCTATTGATAATTTTTTTAAATATAGAATTTTTTAATTTTTTTAGAATCTATATATATGATTCATTTTTTTATATCTAGATCATAATTATAATTTTGTGGTATCTCTATATAATATATAATGTTTTTATAGCTATTAGAGAGAATTTGTTTTATATCTCATATACATATGAATTTTTGATATTCTATATATATAAATATAATTTTTTTAGAGCTATATATAGATAATTTTTTTATATCTATATATATATAAGTTTTTATATATAGAGTAGATGAATGTTTTTATATAAAGGAATTTTTTAATATTTATATATATATATAGAGGTTTTTTATATCTAGATATAATTTTTTTATATTCTATATATATTTTTGTAGATCTATATATAATTTTTTTTATATCACTAGTTCTATATATTTATAATTTTTTTATATATACCAAAAAAGTTTTTGTTTATATATCTATATGGAGGTTAAATATATAGAATTTAATATATGATATAGATATATATATATCAAATTTTGGGTATAGAGAGAAATATGATAATTATATATATATTATTCCAACTATATTGTTATTATAAGATTATATATATAATCTATATATTTTATCTGTTTTATAGAGCGGGAATATATATAATGATAGTTAGCCTGAACGCATCACGAAAAAAAAGGATCAAGGTTTGGATTATTCTCAGTACATTTAGGGGTCTAATTTAATAAGGTGTCAAATGTATGTCTGTGTTCTTACTCTGCATCAACCAATCAGATGTCCAACTTCAAGTAAAAAAGAAAACATCCAATTGGTTCATATAAGGAGCGAATAAGAGCTTGTGTTATATGCTGCCCTCTTATTAAATTAAAACCTTCCAATGCTCCAATTCTTTCCCAGGCAACGGAGTTCTATCCTAAATCTCTGCTTGTGAATAACATTAGTAAGATGGCTATAATAATAGTTTACAGTGACCGATACACTCCCAGTCCAGTACAGTGCTGAACAAGTCTAGCACGCAGAAACTTGCGCGTTGTGCACAGGCACCAGATCTTACAGGTTTCTTTACCTTTAAAAAAAATGAAAAAGTAATAGGTATGATTAAACTGAACAAAAAACACGTGCCTTGACTGAATACCATTTAATCAGCCTCTCCAGGTCGCGCACTAGTCTGCTGTAAATGGGTACCGATATTAATATCGTTACCAGTTAGCATCATTTTGTAATCTTTTCCCACAATCATAGAGACTGGGGGGTAGAGCACAGTGCAGTTGGATAAGGCTTGGGTTTGTGTCTTCTTTTGAGATTCCTTTATACAATCTACGTTGATAACTACGTTTTTTATGTAGAGCAATAAAGTTTTGCATATTTCAATTATTATTACTGCAGATTTGCTGATTGGGAAAGCTTTTGACCAGTGAAGGAGTGTGTCTGTTATTGAGGGGCTGTAACACCATTTATCCTCTCTCAAAAAGCATCTGCATCTTATGGGACTAGTCACGTTCAGGGAATCTATAGCTCGGGACTATATGTATGATGGGGAAAAAATGCATTATAGTCCTATACTCTCCCTTTGACAGGAGGGCCTTAAACTGTCTCCCTCTGAATCAACCCCGAGTTCACTACATCACAGGCAGAAGAACAGCCATCTAGAATACAACCGAAAATAATTACCAAACAGGAGATGCAAAACATCCTGACCGTCCAGCATCCGATTCGCCAAGGTAATGATCGTTCTGGAAGCAGACACAGTGGTATCAACGTCAACAACATTACATACAAAACAGAAAATATAAGGGGTGATATCATTGTTACATTTATTTAACTACTTTATTCATTCTCTGCTCCCACACGGCAGTTGGAAGGAATATGTATACAGGGTCAAAGTTCGCACAATGCATTATGTTAAGGGTTAGGTTCAATACAATGAAGTGAGAAGAAGTGGGAGGATTCTATCAAGTATGATAGTAGCGGGGGGCCCAGAAATAAACTAATGTGTTTTGTGCAATAGAACTAGTTCCTCTCTTGTACCTGCTTGCTTTCCTCGTCGGCTGACTTTTATGTAGCCACGGTCTGTCCGCAGGTCTTGTAGAGAAATACACAAGGGAGTGTCAACTGAGAAAAAAACGGCAACTGATACTCTATCCTGTGCCAATGGGTAACGTTTACGTTAAGGATCTTATCGGACAGATATTCAAGGACATCTACAGAACATCTTTATAAGCCAAGCGTTTGCTACTGGTAGCAGAAATGGTAACAAAATAAACAAACAAATAAAAGGATATCCGGCACAAAGTAGATAAACCAAGTAGTGTGAACATACCAGAGAACGGAACAGCAAAGAATATGGGTGCGAGCGAATGCTGGGCATTAAATCCAACAAAACGTCTGGAAAAGATAGCACAAATAAAATTAGCACAAAGGGACGTTTAGGCCAAAACCAAAGGACAATAATATGAAGTGTTGGACTGTATCTCTCCCTCTACTACCCGTCTCCTTCTAAGCCCATATCCCCACTTTAAACCGTTATGTTAGTTCCTCACCCCTGAAGGTACATGGGATTCACGAAACAATAAGTGTTCTTACCAGTTTGTCCACGGCCCCCCTTATTAGTCCAGACCGGCCTATGAGAAGATGTGCATCTGTAATAGCTTTTGTAGACAAAAGAAATTAAGATAATCAATGTTAACAAAAGCAACCTGCAAACAGCTGTGACAAAGCTTCTAACCAGACCAGGACTGTGTTCCCTTTACACAAAGCCAGGAGTGCTGTGTTCATGTCCAGTATATAGCCAAACAGCCCAGATTCTATAACAGGTTAATAACCATGGCAACAAGAGCAGATCTAGCATGGAAGCACATGGGTTAGGAATACAAAACAACCAATAGGCACTGAGACCTTAATACACAGGTATGAAATTGCCATACTCCCAGCAGCCTCTTAGTTTGAATATGGATTTAAACGGTTATATATCGGGACACAATGTGGTTGCGTAATAAACAGATTCAGCTTGTGCATTACCTCATATTTTGCGCAAGCCTTCAGCAATCGCGAGTTTCTTCTCACCCTGACCGTGTTTCATGTTCAGTAATGGACAATCAAATGGTTTCGTGTTTGGCGGAGCGATTCGAGAGGACGCTTTCCTAAAAGAAAAATAAATAAACACCCGTTAACGGCGATATTAACTTGTCTATTTAGCCAATGGTTTAGAGATCACGCCGGCAGTGATGAGCCTCGGTTCGGTATGATCACTATTTACTTCCCAGTTAGCATGCCGCGTCAATATTTCAACATCAGATTCAAATTCGATCAAAGGCTGGTGGTTTCGACCATCGGTGTGATGGACGATTTCCCACTGATCCCATTTTCAAGGATCCATTCTTGGAGTATCGGAGGCCGCCAAGGTAGAATATTTTGGCGAAAAGATCGAAAATTCGATCTGAAAAATCGCCCCAGTAGGCCACCTTAAGCTTGGTTTTAACCAAAATGCCGCACACCCAGTCTCTCTCCAGAACTAAATAAAAAACATCACCATTTCCAGGAATGAACACCAAACTTAACCTTGTCAAATGTTTCTTTATCAGACGGCATTGTGGGTAAGTGTTTCTTTTTGGCAGTTTTACATTTTTATACCTTTTCATTGACGGACGTCTAAATGGCCCCCAGCTTCCCAGCAAATCTACGGCGTTAGCAGTGCCCGAGTGACGGCCGCCAGTGCAGGGGAGTAATTTCCATGGGTTTTTGTCGACCCTGTTCACCAGAGGCGTTCAGCTTGTGAAAAGGAAACTGGTTGGCTCCATACTTCAAAAAACAAAAACAAACTGACAAAGATTATGTAAACACCAGCCCTGTCCATACGAAGATCACTTTTAAAGTATAGGAAGACCGTACAGCAGGTGTGTGTGTAGCCAAGAATATAGTAACAGACCATATTCCAATGCAATCGTTCTCTGTACTGTGTGTAGGCCAGCTTTAAAGGGGCACACACACTGGGAGAAGATTGTCAGCAGCTCATTCATTGGTAGACTTACCCAATGAACTCTTGGGACAGAAAGCATTAGTGGCGTCATTCCGTTTATATCAGGGTGTATACAATGACTCCTGAAAAAAAGGTGTTCTTGTTTGTTATTTCACAGGTATGGCGGCAAATAAGTTATGGTGGTATAGCAAAGGTATGGAGGTTGCATTCAATTATTCCAACAATATTTGAACCAAAAAGAATTACTAAAAGAATACCCATAAAACACAATTGTTTTCTGTGATCGTAGTTTATTGGCTACTTTGTCTTGAATGTTTCCATTTTGGCTGTTTTGATGTGGGCCACCTACCTGCCCTTTGGATACCAGGTATGCAATTAATTGGATGTGCTGAAAAAGAACTGCCAAAGGGTTGCATGTAACCTTCCCCATTCAACAGGAGAAGGATCTGCGCCGTATTTTCGCAAGAATAAATATCATTTGAAGATGGCCTGTTGTCTGTGGAGAACAGAAAAAAAACATCAAGCTATTAAAAAACTCAATATATCCTTGTCTTCTAGTAATTCCTAATCAAAGACTCTCACCAAAATCTCAAGATAGATGTTCCCAACCCATGGAAACATCTGCAAGGGAGTTTGTATGTTCTCCCGAGTGCATGGGTGGGTTTCCTCAACCCACCATCAAAAGAACTACGATAGGTTGTAGTGTGTCAAATAATGTTCTTAGATTGTAAGCTCTTGGGGGCAGGGCCTGATGTGAATGTTATACAGGAACTGTAAGGCTACGGCAGATGTTGGCGTATATAAATCCCACAAACACTATAATAGTTACTAGCCCCCTCCTCAGACTCAGGACCCCGAGACTATGCCTCAGTAGGCAAGGAAGACATCTGCGGGGGACAGGGGAGGAAGTGTCAAGAAATGGAACTTTGCTACACCTTATTATGCAGATAGTACATTAACAAACTAGTGCAATCCCACAGCACAGGATGAAAACATGGACTGTTTTTAACCCAAATCATTTACCATGGAGTTCATTTAGCCCAATAAAAAGGTGTTTGTCTTACCTGTTCCACATTTTATTGGTTTACCTATACAACACGCACTGATACCTTCTTAACAGGGCTCAGTATAACCATGATACAAAAAGAGGAACTAACAACAAACACCTGCCAATCTGAGTACCACTACGTCCATGATTTCTACACAATCAACTTCATCCAAGTGAATGAAATCAGGAAACCATTAATCTCATAACAAAGGGAAAAGGTCACTTTACATCTCTATGAATTGTCATGATGAAAATCTTTTAACCCAACCCCCACAGGAAGAGGTAAAGCTGTGAAATCTACAGTAAAGGTCAGATAGAAATCCGCACGTCCCGTATACTAGGTTATGTTGTTTAGTATAGCCAGAATAAATTAAACACATCCACAGTCCAACCTAACTCAGCTATACCCACATCTCCCGGCCCTAGGTTCGTATACACGTGCGATCACGGGTCCCGACCCGTGACACACGAATGTGTACGAACTACATGTTTTGCACGTTATTGCCGCAAACGGTTGGGGATAAAGTGCACTACACACGGAGCCGATTATTGGTCTAAACGTCTCGTATCACATCGTGCAGTCGACATTCGCCAACCGTTTGATCATCAGAGGAGTACGGCAAAAAAATAAAAAAACCATTATGAAGGGGGGAAATCCTTCCTGAATCGGAAATATCCAGGATCAAACTCAAACTCTGTTATCAATACCAGAAAAACAAACACATTCCTTTGTTTTCAGAAACGTCATCCAGCTTGTTATTAACTGCCAATGAAACCTGCCATAACAACGTCCCACTGGAAGACAGTTCCATAGCTTAACGTTTCACGATTTGTTCCACACCACAACCCTCTGTCCACACTCTACTTTAGTTTATCAATACCAGGTAACTTGTAACATTCCTTGTTTCGTAGAATCATCCAGCTTTTATTAAACGACCACATGAACCTCGCCACTCACCAACGTCCCACGAAGGAGGACAGCTTCCATAGCTTTACCCGTTCTCCCAGAGTGACAAAAACCTCCTTCACCAACTCTACTTTATGTATCAATACCCCAGTAACTGTACATTCCCTTGGTTTTTAGAAACTCATCCAAGCTTTTTATTAAACTGACCAATGACCCTGGCCATAACAACGTCCACAGGAGACATTTCATAGCTTTACCGTTCTCACAGTGACAAACCCTTTCCCAACTCTACTTTATGTTCAATCCAGAAACTTGTAAATAATAAATACCCCTAATATCCCAGATTGGGCACATTGCAAGGTCGGGCAGATTTAACCCCTAATATCCCAGATTGGGCA
>JAACNH010005175.1:0-21201 GCA_019447015.1 Hymenochirus boettgeri | reverse complement strand
TTTGAGGTCAAGGCTAGGTTAATTAAAGTTATAATTGGGGTCCTTTCAAGGTCCTGAGTGGGTCATTGAGGTCATGGTGAGGGTCACTTAAGGTCATTGCTGGGGTCACTTGAGGTCAGACTGGGGTCATTTGAGGTCAGGTTAGATTTATTAAATTGATAATTTGGTCCCTCAAGGTCTTGCCTTTGGTCATTGAGGTCATTGCTGGGGTTCACTTGATATCACGAGAAGGAAATTAAGGTATATGAGGGGGTTGATTAAGGTCAAATCTGGGGTCACTCAAGGTCATGACTGGGTCATTTGAGGTCAAGACTAAAATTAATTAAAGTTATAATTGGGGTCCCTTCAGGGTCCTGACAGGGGTCACTTGAGGGTCATATTACTGGGGTCACTTGAGTGTATTGCTGGGGTCACGTGAGGTTAATGACTGGGGTCATTTGAGGTCAAGGTTAAGTAATTAAAAGTTATAATTGGTACTTAAGGTCCTGGCTGGGTCATTTGAGGTCATGACAAGGGTCATTGAGTCAAGATTAGAATTAAGGTTATGATTGTAGTCCCTTAAAAGTCCTGACTGGGGTCTATTTGAGGTCATGACAAGGGTCATTTGAGGTCAAGATTAGATTAAGGTTATATTGTAGTCCATTTAAGGTCATGACTGGGGGTCATTTGAGGTCATGGCTAGGGTCACTTGAGTCTGACTGGGGTCATTTGAGGTCAAGGCTAGAGTTAATTAAAGTTATACTGTAGTCCATTTAAGGTTATTACTGGGGGTCATTTGAGGTCATGGCTAGGGTCACTTAGTCATGGCTGGGTCACTTGAGTCATGACTAGGGTCATTTGAGGTCAAGGCTAGAGTTTATTAGTCATAATTGGGGCCCTCAGGTCTGACTTGGGTAATTGTAGGTCATGGCAAGGGTCAATTAAGTTCATTGCTGGGGTCATTGAGGTGCATGAGGGGTTCACCTTGATATCATAGAAAGTAAATTAAGTTAATATGAGGGGGGTTAATTAAGGTCATATCTGGGGTCATTCAAGGTCATGACTGGGGTCATTTGAGGTCAAGACTAAAATTAAAGTTATAATTGGGGTCCCTTCAAGGTCCTGACTGGGGTCATTTGAGGTCCATGGCTAGGGTCACTTGAGGTCATTGATGGGGCCACTTGAGTCATGAGGGGTTACTTGAGGTTTAGAGTGGGGTCATTTGAGGTCAAGGCTAGAGTGATTTTAAAGTTATAATTGAGGTCCTTTTAATGTCATGACTGGAGTCATTGAGGTCATTGCTGGGGGTCACTTAAGGTCATGACTGGGAACATTTGAGGTCAAGGCTAATACAATTAAGGTTATTAATTGGGTTTCCTGTAGGGTCCTGACTGGTGGTCTTTGGAGTCACGGCTAGGGTCACTTGAAGTCATTGCTGGGGTCACTTGAGGTCATGACTGGGGTCATTTGAGGTCAAGGCTAGAGTTAATTAAAGTTATAATTAGGGTCCCTTCAGATCCTAGCTGGGACATTTGAGGTCTGGCTAGGTCACGTAGGTTCATTGCTGGGGTCACTTGAGGCATGACTGGGGTCATTTGAGTCATGGCTAGGGTCACCTGGAGGTCATGACTGGGATCATTTGAGGTCATGGCTAGGGTCCACTTGAGGTCATGACTGGGGTCATTTGAGGTCAAGGCTAGAGTTAATTAAATTATAATTGGGTCCTTTCAAGGTCCTGAGTGGGGTCATTTGAGGTCATGGTGAGGTCACTTAAGGTCATTGCTGGGGTCACTTGAGGTCATGACTGGGTCATTTGAGGTCAAGGTTGAGGTTAATTAAATTGATAATTGGGGTCCCTCAAGGTCTTGACTTTGGTCATTTGAGGTCATTGCTGGGGTTCACTTGATATCACGAGAAAGGTATATTAAGGTATATGAGGGGGTTGATAAGGTCAAATCTGGTGTCCACTCAAGGTCTGACTGGGTCATTTGAGGTCAAGACTAAAATTAATTAAAGTTATAATTGGGGTCCCTTCAGGTCTGACAGGGTCCCTTGAGGTCATTACTGGGGTCACTTGATGTAATTGCTGGGGTCACGTGAGGTTATGACTGGGGTCATTTGAGGTCAAGGTTAAAGTAATTATAAAGTTATAATTGGGGTACTTTATAAGGTCCTGGCTGGGGTCATTTGGAGTCATGACAAGGTCATTTGAGGTCAAGATTAGAATTAAGGTTATGATTGTTAGTCCCTTAAAAGTCCTACTGGGGTCATTTGAGGTCATGTCAAGGTCTTTGAGTCAAGATTAGAATTAAGGTTATGATTGTAGTCCATTTAGGTCATGACTGGGGCATTTGAGGTCATGGCTAGGGTCACTTGAGGTCATGACTGGGGTCATTTGAGGTCAAGGCTAGAGTTAATTAAAGTTATAACTGTAGTCCATTTAAGGTTATGACTGGGGTCATTTGAGGTCATGGCTAGGGTCACTTAAGGTCATTGCTGGGGTCACTTGAGGTCATGACTAGGGTCATTTGAGGTCAAGGCTAGAGTTTATTAGTCATAATTGGTTGGGGTCCCTCAAGGTCTTGACTTGGGTATGTGAGGTCATGGCAGGGTCAATTAAGGTCATTGCTGGGGTCACTTGAGGTCATGAGGGTTCACTTGATATCATGAGAAAAGTAAATTAAGTTAATACGAGGGGGGTTAATTAGGTCATATCTGGGTCTTCAAGGTCATGACCGGGGTCATTTGAGGTCAAGACTAAAATTAAAGTTTAATTGGGTCCCTTCAAGGTCCTGACTGGGGTCATTTGAGGTCATGGCTAGGGTCACTTGAGGTCATTGTGGACCACTTGAGGTCAGGAGGGGTTACTTGAGTTTATGAGTGGGGTCATTTGAGGTCAAGGCTGGAGTGATTTTAAAGTATAATTGAGGTCCTTTTAATGTCATGACTGGAGTCATTTGAGGTCATTGCTGGGGGTCACTTAAGGTCATGACTGGGAACATTTGAGGTCAAGGCTAGATACAATTAAGGTTATAATGGGTTTCCTGTAGGGTCCCTGACTGGGTCATTTGAGGTCAACGGCTAGGTGTGCACTTGAGCTCATTGCTGGGGTCACTTAGTCTACTGGGGGTCATTTGAGGTCAAGGCTAGAGTTAATTAAAGTTATAATTAGGGTCCCTTCAAGATCAGCTGGGGACATTTGAGGTCATGGCTAGGGTCACGTAGGTCATTGCTGGGGTCACTTGAGGTCATGACTGGGGTCATTTGAAGTCAGGCTAGGGTCACTGGAGGTCATGACGGGATCATTTGAGGTCATGGCTAGGGTCACTTGAGGTCATGACTGGGTCCTTTGAGGTCAAGGCTGAGTTAATTAAAGTTTATAATTGGGGTCCTTTCAAGGTCCTGAGTGTTGGTCATTTGAGGTCATGGTGAGGGTCCTTAAGGTCTTGCTGGGGTCACTTGAGTCATGACGGGGTCATATGAGGTCAAGGTTAGAGTTAATTAAATTGATAATTGGGTGGTCCCTCAAGGTCTTGACTTTGGTCATTTGAGGTCATTGCTGGTGGTTCACTTGATATCACGAGAAAGGTAAATTAAGGTACTATAGGGGGTTGATTAAGGTCAATCTGGGTCACTCAAGGTCATGACTGGGTCATTTGAGGTCAACTAAAATTAATTAATTTATAATTGGGGTCCCTTCAAGGTCCTGACAGGGGTCACTTGAGGTCATTACTGGGGTCACTGATGTAATTGCTGGGGTCACGTGAGTTTATGACTGGGTCATTTGAGGTCAAGGTTAAAGTAATTATAAAGTTATAATTGGGGTACTTTAAGGTCCTGGCTGGGGGTCATTTGAGGTCATGACAAGGGTCATTTGAGTCAAATTAGAATTAAGGTTATGATTTGTAGTCCCTTAAAAGTCCTGACTGGGTCATTTGAGGTCATGACAGGGTCATTTGAGGTCAAGATTAGAATTAAGGTTATGATTGTAGTCCATTTAAGGTCATGACTGGGGTCATTTGAGTCATGGCTAGGGTCACTGATGTCAGACTGGGGTCATTTGAGGTCAAGGCTAGAGTTATTAAGTTATAATTGGGGTCCTTTCCAGGTCCTGAGTGGGTCATTTGAGGTCATGGTGAGGGTCACTTAAGGTCATGCTGGGGTCCTTGAGGTCATGACTGGGGTCATTTGAGGTCAAGGTAGAGTTAATTAAATTGATAATTGGGGGTCCCCTCAAGGTCTTGACTTTGGTCTTTGGGTCATTGCTGGGTTGTCACTTCCTGATATCACGAGAAAGGTAAATTAAGGCATTTGAGTCATGGCTAGGTCACTTGGAGTCATTGCTGGTGTCACTTGGTCATGACCTGGGGTCTATTGGGTCATGGCTAAGTTAATTAAAGTTATAATTAGGGTCCCCTTTAAGGTACTGGCTGGGGTCATTTGAGGTCACGGCTAGGGTCACTTGAGGTCAAGACTAGAGTCATTGAGTCAAGGCTAAAATTAATTAATGTTTATATTTAGGTCACTTAAGGTCATGACTGGGGTCATTTGAGGTCAAGGATAAACTAATTAAAGTTGTAACTGTAGTCCATTTAATGTCTTGACTTGGGTCATTTGAGGTCATGGCAAGGGTCAATTGAGGTACTTGCTTGGGTCACTTGAGGTCATGAGGGGTTCACTTGATATCACGAGAAAGGTAAATTAAGGTAATATGAGGGGGGTTAATTAAGGTCATATCTGGGGTCATTCAAGGTCCTGACTGGGGTCATTTGAGGTCAAGACTAAATTAAAGTTATAATTGGGGTCCCTTCAAGGTCCTGACTGGGGTCATTTGAGATCACGGCTAGGGTCACTTGAGGTCATTGATGGGGCCACTTGAGGTCATGAGGGCTCACTTGAGGTTATGACTGGGCCATTTGAGGTCAAGGCTAGAGTGATTTAAAGTTATAATTGGGTCTTTTAAATTCATGACTGGGATAATTTGAGTCCATGTCTAGGGTCACTTGAGGTCTTGCGGGGGTCACTTGAGGTCATGACTGGGGTCATTTGAGGTCAAGGCTAGATTTCATAAGGTTATAATTGGGTTTCCTGTAGGGTCCTGACTGGGGTCATTGAGGTCATGGTGAGGGGTCCACTTGATGTATGGCTGGGGTCATTTGAGTCATGGCTAGGGTTACTCAAGGTCATGAGTGGGGTCCCTCAAGGTCATGACTAAGGATACTTGAGGACATGGCAAAGGTCTTTTGAGGTAAAGACTAAAACTAATTTAAGTTATAATGGGGGTCCCTTCAAAGTCCTGACTAGGGTCATTTGAGGTCTTGGCTAGGGTCACTGAGGTCATTGCTGGGGTCACTCGAGATCATGACTGGGGTCATTGGATATGAGAAAGATAAATTAAGGTTATATGGGGGGTCGACTTAGGTCATATCTGTGGTCACTCAAGTCACGACTAAGGTCATTTGAGGTGAAGACTAAAACTAAAATAAATTTATAATTGGGGTCCCTTCAAAGCCCTTGACTGGGTTCATTTGAGGTCATGGCTAGAGTCACTTGAGGCCATTGCTGGTGTCACTCAAGGTCATGACTGGGGTCATTTGAGGTCAAGGCTAGGGTTACTCAAGGTTATGAGTGGGGTCCTCTCAGGTCATGACTAGGATACTTGATGACATGGCTAGGGTCATTTGAGGTAATGTTGGGGTCACATGAGCCCTAAGATGCTCACTTAAGTCATTAGGCTGTCACTTGAAGTTATGAGGGGGGTCACTCAAGGTCATATCTGGGGGCTATTGAGTCATAGTCTACAATGTCACTTAAGGTCTCCAGGACATCACTGAAGTTTCTGAAATGTATTACTAGGGTTACCCCATTGCATCACTGGAGTTACTAAAGGTCATTGCTAGGGTCATTTGAGATCAATGCTGCGGGTCACTTAAGGTTATGAGGGGGGTCAATTAAGGTCATATCTGGGGTCAAATAAGGTCAAGACTGGGGTCATTTGAGGTCAAGACTAAAATTAATTCAAGTTATATTTGGGGTCCCTTTAAGGTCCTGGCTGGGGTCATTGGAGGTCATGGCTAGGGTCACTTGAGGTCATTGCTGGTGTCACTTGAGGTCATGACTGGGGTCATTTAAAGTCATGGCTAGAGTTAATTAAAGTTATAATTGGGTCCCTAAAGGTCCTGGCTGGGGTTATTTGAGGTCATGGTTAGGGTCACTTGAGGTCATGACTGAAGTCATTTGAGGTCAAGGCTAAAATTAATTAAGATATATTTAGGTCCCTCAAGGTCCTGCTGGGTCTATGAGGTAATGGTTAGGGTCACTTGGGTCATTGCTGGGTAACTTAAAGTCATGAGGGGTTCACTTGATAACATACAAAGTAATTAAGTTAATATGAGGGGGGAGATTTAAGGCCATATCTGGGGTAAGGTTCTGACGGGGTCATTTGAGTCATGGAAAGGGTCATTTGAGGTCATTGCTGCGGTCACTTGAGGTCATGACTGGGGTCATTTGAGGTCAAAGCTAGAGTTGATTAAAGTTATAATTGGGGTCTCTTTAAGGTCCTGATAGGGGTCATTTGAGGTCATAGCAAGGGTCATTTGAGGTCAAGACTAGAACTAAATAAATTTATAACTGTAGTCCATTTAAGGTCATGACTGGGGTCATTTGAGGTCATGGCTAGGGTAACTTGAGGTCATTGTAAGGGTCAGTTAAGGTCATTGCTGGGGTCACTTGAGGTCATGTCTGGGGTCATTTGAGGTCAAGGCTAGAGTTAATTAAAGTTATAATTAGGGTCCCTTTAAGATCCTGAATGGGGACATATGAGGTCATGACTGGGGTCATTTGAAGTCATGGCTAGGGTCACTGGAGGTCATGACTGGGATCATTTGAGGTCATGGCTAGGGTCACTTGAGGTCATGACTGGGGTCATTTGAGGTCAAGGCTAGAGTTAATTAAAGTCATCATTGGGGTCCTTTCAAGGTCCTGAATGGGCTCATTTGAGGTCATTGTGAGGGTCAGTTAAGGTCATTGCTGGTGGTCACTTGAGGTCATGACTGGGGTCTTTGAGGTCAGGATAGAGTTTCTTTAAGTCATAATTAGGTCCCTCAAGGGTCTTGACTTGGGTCATTTGAGGTCATTGCTGGGGTTCACTTGAGGTCATGTGGGGTTCACTTGATATCACGGGAAGGTAATTTAAGGTAATATGAGGAGGGTTGATTAGGTCAAATCTGGGGTCACTCAAGGCATGACTGGGTCATTTGAGGTCAAGACTAAGATTAATTAAAGTTATATTGGGGTCACTTCTAGGTCGCTGACAGGGGTCCTTGAGGTCATTACGGGGTCACTTGATGTATTGCTGGGGTACTTGAATTATGACTGGGGTCATTTGAGGTCAGGCTAGAGTGATTTTAAAGTTATAATTGGGGTCCCTCAAGGTTCTGACTGGGGTCATTTGAGGTCATGGCCAGGGTCCATTTGAAGTCAAGGCTAGAATTATTAAATTTATGAGTGTAATCCATTTAAGGTCATGACTGGAATCATTTAAGTTCATGCTAGGGTCACTTGGTCTTGCTGGGGGTCACTCGAGGTCTGACTGGGGTCATTTGAGGTCAGCATAGTTAATTTAAGTTATAATTGGTTTTCCTGCAGGGTCCTGACTGGGTCATTGAGGTCATGGCTAGGGTCAACTTGAGGTCATTAATGGGGTCACTTGGGTCATGACTGGGGTATTTGATGTCAAGGCTAGAGTTTTTAGTTATAATTGGGGTCCCTTTAAGTCCTGAATGGGGTCATTTGAGGTCATGGTGAGGGTAACTTATGCATTGCTGGGGTCACTTGAGATCATGAACTGGGGTCATTGAAGGTCAGGCTAGAGTTTGAAAGTCATAATGGGGTCACTTGAGGTCATGAGGGGTTTACTTTGATTCACGGAAAGGTAATTAAGGAATATGAAGGGGGTTGATTAAGGTCATATCTGGGGTCACTCAAGGTCATGACTGGGGTCATTTATGGTCATGGCTAGTGTTACTCAAGGTCATGAGTAAGGGTCATGTGAGGGTCACTTAAGGTCATTGCTGGGGTCACTTGAGGTCATGACTGGGGTCATTTGAGGTCATTGCTGCGGTCACTTGAGGTCATGACTGGGGTCATTTGAGGTCAAAGCTAGAGTTGATTAAAGTTATAATTGGGGTCTCTTTAAGGTCCGGATAGGGGTCATTTGAGGTCATGGCAAGGGTCATTTGAGGTCAAGAGTCGAAACTAATTAATTAATAACGAAGTCCAGTTAAGGTCATGCCTGGGGTCGTTTGAGGTCATGGCTAGGGCCACTTAGGTCTTGCTGGGTCACTTGAGGTCATGAGGGTTCACTTGATATCATGAGAAAGGTAAAATTAAGGTAATGAGGGGGGTTAATTAAGGTCATATCTGGGGTCATTCAGATCATGACTGGGTCATTTGAGTTCAAGACTAAAATTAAAATTATAATTGGGGTCCCTTCAAGGTCCTGACTTGGGTCATTGGAGGTTATGACTGGGGTCATTTGAGGTCAAGGCTAGAGTTAATTAAAGTTATATAATAAGGGTCCCTTTAAGATCCTGAATGGGGACATTTGAGGTCATGGCTAGGGTCACGTAAGTTCATTGCTGGGTCACTTGAGGTCATGACTGGGTCATTTGAGTCATGGCTATGGTCACTTTAGGTCATGAGTTGGCCTCATTAGAGGTCATGGCTAGTGTCACTTGAGGTCATGACTGGGGTCATTGAGTCAAGGCTAAGTTAATTAAGTCATAATTGGGGGTCCTTTCAAGGTCCCGAGTGGGTCATTTGAGTCATTGTCGGGTCAGTTAAGGTCATTGCTGGGGTCACTTAGGTCATGACAGGGGTCAGTGGGTCAAGGTTAGAGTTAAGTTAAAGTCATAATTAGGGGTCCCTCAAGGTCTTGACTTGGGTCTTTTGAGGTCATTGCTGGGGTCACTTGAGGTCATGTGGGCTCACGTTGATATCACGGAAGGTAATTTAAGGTAATTGAGGAGGGTTGATTAAGGTCAAATCTGGGGTCACTCAAGGTCATGACTGGGGTCATTTGAGGTCAAGACTAAAATTAATTAAAGTTATAATTGGGGTCACTTCTAGGTCCTTACAGGGGTCACTTGAGGTCATTACTGGGGTCACTTGATGTAATTGCTGGGGGTTACTTGAGGTTATGACTGGGGTCTTTTGAGGTCAAGGCTTAGAGGGATTTTAAAGTTATAATTGGGGTCCCTCAAAGGTCCTGACTGGGGTCATTTGAGGTCATGCCAGGGGTCATTTGAAGTCAAGATAGAATTAATTAAAGTTATGATTGTAATCCATTTAAGGTCATGACTGGAATCATTGAGGTCATGGCGGGTCACTTGAGGTCGTTGCTGTGGGTCACTCGAGGTCATGACTGGGGTCATTGAGGTCAAGGCTAGAGTTAATTAAAGTTTATAATTGGGTTTCCTGCAGGGTCATGACTGGGGTCATTTGAGGTCATGGCTAGGGTCACTTGAGGTCTTAATGGGTCACTTGAGGTCATGACTGGGGGTCATTTGAGGTCAAGGCTAGAGTTTATTTAGTTTATAATTGGGGTCCCTTTAATCCTGAATGGGGTCATTTGAGGTCATGGTGAGGGTAACTTAATGTTTGCTGGGGTCACTTGAGATCAAGGCTAGAGTTATGAAAGTCACATTGGGGTCACTTGAGGTCATGAGGGGTTTACTTGATATCACGGGAAATGTAAATTAAGGAAATATGAAAGGGTTGATTAAGGTCATATCTGGGTCACTCAAGGTCATGACTGGGGTCATTTGAGGTCAGACTAAAATTAATTAAAGTATATAACTGGGGTCCCTTCAAGGTCCTGACAGGGGTCCTTTTAATGTCATGACTGGGGTCATTGAAGGTCATTGCTGGGGTCACTGAGGTCATTGCTGGGTTCATTTGAGGTCATGACTGGGGTCTATTTGAGATCAAGGCTAGAGTTAAAGTCATATTGGGGTCCCTCAGGTCCTGACTTGGGGTCATTGGAGGTAATGGCTAGGGTCACTTGAAGTTATAGGGGTTTCACTTGATATCACAAGAAAGGTAAACTAGATAATATGAGGGGGGTCGGTTAAGGTCATATCTGGGTCACTCAAGGTCATCACTGTGGTCATTTATGTCATGGCTAGTGTTACTCAAAGTCATGAGTAAGGTCCTGAAATGTTCATGGCTAAAGATAACTTGAGTACTGCTAGGGTAATTTGGATCATGGTTGGGGACACTAAAGGCCATGAAGGAGCTCAACTAAGTCATGGGGGCTGTCCAAGAGGTATGAGGGAGTCATCAAGGTCTATCCAGGGTCTATAGGTCATTTCTAGGGTCACACAAGGTAATGCAGGACACACTGAAGTTTCTACATAGTATTACTAGGGTTACTCCATGGCATCACTGGTGTTACTTAAGGTCATAACTTTTGTTTGAGGTCAGGTTATGATTACTCAAGGTCATGAATGGGTCTTTTAAAGTCATGACTAGGATATTTGAGGACATTGCTAGGGTCACTTAAGGTCCTTGCTGGGGTCACTTGAAGTCATGGCTGGGGTCATTTGAAATCATGAGGGGCTCACTTGATATAACTAGGGTCATGTAGGTTAAGGCTAGAGTTAAGTTATAATTGGGGTCCCTTCAAGGTCATGACTGGGGTCATTTGAGTCATGGTTAGGGTTACTCAAGGTCATGACTGGGGTCCTTTAGTTATGACTAAGAATATTTGAAGACAATGGCTAGGGTCACTTGAGGTAATGGCTGCATCACTTGAGGCCATGAAGGAGCTCACTTAATCATGGTGGCTGTCACTTAAGGTTATGAGGGGGTCACTCCAGGTAATATCCTGGGTTTACTTGAGGTATATCTAGGGTCATTCAAGGTCATTCAGGCTAACTGAAGTTACTGCATGGTATTACTAGGGTTAGTCCATAGCATCACTGGGGTTACTTAAGGTTTGATGGGGGTCCACTTGAGGTCAATGCTAGGGTTACTGGAGACCATGACTGTGTGTCCTTAAAGTCATGACTGGGGTCATTTGAGGTCATTGCTGGGTCCTCATGAGTGATAAGGGGGTTATTTGAGGTCATGGCTAGAGTTTATTAAGTCATAATTGGGGTCCCTCAAGTCCTGACTGGGGTCATTTGAGGTCATGGTTAAGGTCACTTGGAGGTCATTGCTGGGTCACTTGAGGTCATATGGGGTCACTTGAATATCATGAGAAAACAAATAATCCTAATGACTAAGGACACTTGGACACATGGCTAGGGTATTTGTTGTGTTATGGCTGGGGTCATTTGAGGCCATGAAAAAGCTCACTTAAGTCATGGGGGCAGTCCACTTGAGGTTATGAGTGGGGTCACTCAGTTATATCCAGGGCCACTCAAGTCTCTGAATCACTGAAGTTACTGCATGTATTACTAGGTTACTTTATGGGCATCACTGGGGTTACTCAAGTTCATTTGAGGTCAATGCTATGGTTATTGAAAGTCATTACTGGCTTCCTCAATGTCATTACTAGTTTTGTGGTCATTCCTAGTGTCATTGAGGTCATTGCTGGGGGCCACTGAGTGACATGAGGGGGTCACTTGAGGTTTTGAGGGGGTCAATAGAGGTCATATCTGGGATCAATCAAGGTCATGGACTGGGAAACATTTGAGGTCAATGCTCAGAGTTTAATAAAGTCATAATTGGGGTCCCTCATCCGACTTGGGTCATGGCTAGGGTCATTTAAGGTCATTGCTGGGGTCACTTGAAGGGGTTCACTTCTATAATGACAAAGTAAATTAAGGTAATATCTGGGGTTACTCAAGGTTATGACTTGGTCATTTGAGGTTATGACTAAGGATACTTGAGGAAATGGCTTGGGTCATTTGAGGTAATGGCTGGGGTCCACTTGAGGCCATGAAGGAGCTTACAAGTCATGGGGCTGTCACTGAGGTTACTCCATAGCACCACTGGGGTACTTAGGTCATGACTTGGTCACTTAAGGTCAATGCTAGAGTTCTGAAGTTATGACTGGGCTTCCTCAAGGTCTATGACTGGGGTCAATTTGAGGTCATGGCTAGGGTCTTTTGAGGTCATTGCTGGGACCACTTGAGGTTTTAAGGGGTCACTTGAGGTTGTGAGGGGGGTCAATTAGGTCATATCTGGGGTCCACTTAAGGTCATGACTGGGGACATTTGAGGTCATGGCTAGAGTTTACTTTAAAGTCATGACTGAGGTCCGTTAAGGCCTGACTGGGGTTATTTGAGGTCATAGCTAGGATCACTTGAGGTATGGCTGAGATTAACTTGAGGACATAAGAGAGATCACTTAAGTTTCATGAGTGGGTTCACTTAAGGTCATATCCAGGGTCACTCAAGGTCATATGTGGGTCATTTGTGGTAATATCTGGGGTTACTCAAGGTCATATCCAGGGCATCACTGAAGTTACTGCTGGTATTTTTAGGGTTACTCCAGGGTATCACTGGGGTTGGTTAAGTTGATGGCATATCCAGGGTCCCTAAAGTTATAACTGGGGTAATTTGGGAGCAATCTGGGGTTCACTTAAGGTTTATCTAGGACCTCACTGAAGTTATTGTTGGTATTACTAGGGTACTCAAAGTCGTGGCTGGTAATGTGAGTCAAGGCTAAGTTATCAAAGTCCTGATTGGGGTCCTCAAGGCCCTGACTGGGGTAATTTGATGTCATTACTAGGGTAATTTAGGGCATTGCTGGGGTCACTTGTGATCGTGAGGGGGTTAATTGATGTCACGAGAAAGGTTAATTAAGGTTTATCTGGGGTTTTACTCAAGGTCATTACTGGGGCCATTTGAGGTTATTGCTAGGGTTACTGAAGGTCATAACTGGAGTCATTCAAGTCATGACTGGGGTTTTTAGGACATGGCTAGGGTCATTTGAGGTCATGGCTGGGGTCATTAAAGGCCATGAAGTAGCTCACTTAAGGTCATGGCAGTCACTTGAGGTTATGAGGGGGGTCCCCTTAAGGTCCTATCTGGGGTCTCCTGAGGCATCTGTGGGGTCACTTGTCATATCTTGGGTCACTCAAGGTCACCAGGGCATAACTAAAGTGAAGATTACTGCATGGTATCACTAGGGTTTACTCCAAGGCATCACTGAGGTTATTCAAGGTCATGACTGGGGTCATTTGAGGCCAATGGCTGGGTCACTTAAGGTCATTGCTAGGGTCATTGAGGTCATACTGGGTCACTTGATGACATTAGAGACCAATAAAGTCATGAGTGCAATAAACTACGTGTTTATAAATATGGCCTATTGTTACCTAAGGCCCAGGGATGTAGTTATCACCTAGGAGCTTTTTGATTGATATTAACCATTTTTAGTGTTTCTTCGAAACATATCCCCAGTTTAAACCAAGGGCAACAGCAATCCTTTATACCATTATTGCTACTATATACTGTCTGTACTTGGATCTTCTATAGTATATACAGAGGAAAAAATGTGCTCAGGGTGTTTGCTTTTCGGCATCCTCTGTATTAACTTACCCCATTCATTAATGCATCTCTTACCCGGATTCTATTAACTCAGCATCTGAGAGTCTCTAAAACATCATGGACTATTGGAAGCTTCCATATCTACTTGACTACACTAGGAAACTTCCACATTATTTGCTTATTACAGGGTTTAGGATATTTGATTACTGGTGCAAAACAGGGGCCTGATATTTCTCAAATACCAGAGGATTCCTGCAAGGGCCCTGGCTTCATTAAAGTCTCAAGTCCCTGCACTTTCTCTGCTCTATTAAATACTAATGGGCATTAAAAGCCCTTAGTAAACAGATTCTTTCCCCCTATCCAGGGAGGGGAAAGCCTTCTCTGGTTGTTTAAGCCTTTATAAGATTTAAATTAATTGAAGAAATTCCTTTGTCCAAACCACTTGAAAATTTTTTTTTTTTTCCTGGCTATTAATAAACTAGGGTGACCAAAATTTCCAGTCAACACCCTTCTCTTCATAGATGACAGCTTATTAGTCTTATTTCACAGAAGGCAAAACTATATTTCCCAGTGAGTTTGGCTTCTGATTGTAAATTCAAACTTACAAAGGGTGGGGGCACAGGTATCTAATAGATGGATAGATAGATGGATAATAGAGGGGGGGGGCAAGAGAGAGATAATCCCATTGATAGATATGCTGCTAGAATAGCGTATAATTGAAAGCTGGTGCATTACAGTCAAAGAAACAGTTGAATAACTGGGAAAGAGACACTGGTGGATAATTGGGAAAGAAGAAGACCAATTGTGTGATAAATTCGTGTAGTAAATTGTGGCCCACACAGATAATTATAATATTAGAAATGGTAAATAAGTGCCCATCTGGTTACATTTACTTACCTCTGTGATATAAGAGTATCAAATTGATTTTGATAGAAATACTCTTTTTAGCAAATGTTCCCCCCTACATTTTTGGCGGGTTGAAATTTTGAAATGAGGCAACGTTTCCCATGAATTCGGGTGTATTCACTTTTTTGTTAATGTGTTTCTCATAAATTTTTTATTATTCCCAAGATGATCTGATTTTATTATCTTTGGAATGGATAGCAACTTGAAAATGATTTTCCAATGTCTAAATTCCGATCTTAGAATAATCGCTTCCTGTAAAGCATTTTCAGGAGTGATTTTTCTCTCCATTGGCAGACTGAGAAAATAATCTCTTTTGTGAATTTCTATTTTGTGAAGTGGATCTCTTTTATCCACCACAATACTATAGTAACTTTAATAACTGATAACTTACTATAGCAGGTACTGAACTATAATCAAACAGCTGATCAAAGTTCAGTATCTCCACGGGATCACCAGGGTATTTTTTATTTGTGAATGGATCTCTTTGATACATTCACAATACTATAGTAAGCCTGTCATTGTGTCAGGTACTGAACTGTGATCCGAATGGAGATCCATTCACAAATACTATATAAGCTGTGTTCAGTTTAAAAACTAGTTTACTATAAAGCATGAATGAACTTGAGATCAGTGCTGATGCAAGTTCACTTCCTACACCACCAGGGCTGTTTAGGGAAGTCCAAGGGAGGTCCATGGCATCTGATGAAGTGCTAATGTAACACGAAACATGTCAATATGGGGTATGTTATAAGCCGCCAAATTCTGTGAGGAGGTGGAAATGAATCTCCATATGCAGTTGGCAAGGCAGCTGGTATGGGGCAATGTTTTGGTTAGGGGGGATTTAACTACCCTGACTAGATTGGAGAAGGGAACTGCCACACCTCAGAAGGTATAAAGTTCTTAAATTCCTATATGAGCCATTTCTTTCACAGATGTAAGAAGTTCCTACTAGACAGAATGCGTTGTTGGATCGGTAATCTAATAACCCTGAGCTCATTTTGGAGATAAGGTAATGGGAAGCTAGTAAATAGTGACCATGATATAGTGTCATTTAATATAGGTTGCAAAAACCTAAAGTGCACTGGGTTAAAGAGAAGAACTAAGTCTCCAGACAACATTGTCCCAATAACAGAGCGCATTCACAAACATACAACTGCTGTGTCTCGCATCTCCCTTTCCTGTGGCCATTTGGTGATTTATGAAACAACCTGTGAGTACTAGGGTCAGCTCCCACAATCCACCTTATCTGGGTAAACCCCCAGATAAGTGTCTGCGTACAGGCACATGCTCTGTAGTGCTCAAAATAAAACAAGGAAGCTGCATTCTTGCTTCTTAGAAGCTGATAGCCAATCACATTACAGCACAGAGATCCCCCTCTCCCTGACAACAGAAAAGGGATTTCAGTTTTCAAACACATTCAATGCTCCTGTCCTAACAATATACAGGAGACTCAATAAAAGTTGTGAATCGTTTAAAATGGTGCTAATTTTGCCCCAACCAATCAGATCTTATTTAACATTTGAAAGCTAAAATCTATTGGTTGGGCAAATATAGCACCATTTTAAACAATAAACTTTTATTGAATAACCCTGTTAGTCCTTTACTTTCATACAAAAATAAAAGTAATCTTTGCAGTGTATTTCATAGATGCGTGGATGTAAGAAAATGGAATACTAAATTTCAGCAAAATAAAAAAAATAAAAGTAAGTCTGGGAATAGACCTGCAACTTTACATTTACCTGTCTTGCTAATGCAGAGCTCTTACGTTTAGTTAATAGAGTTAATATATGGAACACTGGTACATGTAGACATCTTTACTATGAACAAAATGGGAACAAAATAAAGGTTAGTCTGGGAATTCGAACTTGCAACCTTCTGAACTATGTGCCTATAACTGGCATCTTCAAGGTGAGCCACCACTGCGTAAGCTGAGCTCTTAGGTACATTTAGGAGCTTAACTTTTGCTTGGGACATAATAGAAACAAAAAAAAGAAAAGCCTCGGGTATTGAACTCGTGACTTTCTGTATTTTTAACCCTGGCGCTTACCCAGTGTGCACACACTGAACAAGCAGGCCCCCAGATACATTTGGAAGCTTTATTTTTTGCTAAACAAATCCTAAATAAAAATGGAATATGGAAGTACCTGATAAAAACTGCTTGTTACCCTGCAGTTTATTTCTCCAGCAACTCACACTGAATGGTTAATAATTATGAACAATCAGCTTTCATGTCCTTTTTACGGACTTCATATTGGTGTATAAAAAACACTCTGTGCTAGAGGCAGTGAATACGGGGTCAGGGGCGTGGTTCTGTGATGACTTCATGTGCTGTGGGTTGTACTAGCAACAATATGGAAGCCTTCTATTTACAGAATCTATTTCTCACATGTACTAAATGCAACTTCTAGAGAAGAATCTTACAATGTATAGGTGTTCTGGGAGATAGCCTTTGCTCTTAGGTTTTTAA
Organism: Hymenochirus boettgeri; assembly: GCA_019447015.1. NCBI lineage: Eukaryota > Metazoa > Chordata > Amphibia > Anura > Pipidae > Hymenochirus > Hymenochirus boettgeri. The sequence continues at coordinate 4,350 of JAACNH010005175.1, read as the reverse complement.
AAATTTTAAGTTTAGTTCTTTAACAAAAACTTTTAACTTAGGAAAGCTAATTTTATGCTCCTGCTCATAGACTGGGGGAATTGTTTCTAGTAAAAATACTGAGCAGATGTGGACCACTTTTAAAGGGATATTAAACTATTACATTTCTAAATTGTACCTTTAGGGAACAAGTGTAAAAAATTAGTGTTCACTCCTGCTTGGCTTAATGCTAAGGTAAAAAGGGAAATGGAAAAAAATAAAAGGCTTTTAAATTTTGAAATCAGAGGGAACAGAACAGGCTTACAGGGAGTTAAAAGCTGTAAGAGTGCAAGAAAGCATTAAAATAGCTAAAATAGAAAATGAAATACGGATTGCGAACAAATCAAGTCCAACCCCAAAATGTTTTTTGTAAGTTATAAATAGTAAAAGAGAGGAATGAGTATGTGGGACCATTAAATAATGGGGCTGAGATGGTTTGTGTAGAGGATGCCAAAAGGCTAACTTTGCTAAATTGATTTTTTTACATCGGTTTTCACTGTTGAGAATCCTGTCCCTAAAGCAGGGATTGTAATAATATGCAGGGAAATGAGGAGTATTCACTGTGCACGGGATATGTATGGCAAAACAAGATTGATGTACCAACATCTAGCTGTACGGCAACATGAATGAGTCCTTCAATCCCGAATGCAGAAGTCTGCGATCTGCGATGTCGTTTAAAAGAGATTAGTTCAGTTATATCTAGACCACTCTTTCTCATCTTTTCAGATTCACTTTGGTCTGGGGATGTGCCGCTGGATTGGAAAAAGCCATGTAATACCAATTTCAAAAAGGTAGTCGTTCACAGCCGTGGTACACTATAGACCTGTAGCCTAACATCAGTGGTAGGGAAGTGTCTGGAAACATTGTGTACAGGATCATATCCTTGACTTTGTCTCCAGAGCTCATCTTATTAGTAGTAGTCAGCATGGATTTATGAGAAATAGATCATGCCAGACAAATTTAATTGGTTTTTATGAAGAAGCGAGTAAGAATTTAGATTCAGGCACAGCGTGGATGTGGTATACTTGGATTTTTCGAAAGCTTTTGATACTGTGCCCACATAGGCGACTAATGAATAAACTGAGGACTGTTGGCCTTAAGAAAACATTTGTACATGGATGAGAACTGTTATGGGATCGCAAACAAGAGTGGTGGTAATGGCCTACAATCTAAGTGGGCTAAAGTTCTAAAGCGGAGGCTCAGGGTTCTGTACGGGGGCCGCTTCTGTTAATCTGTTTATAAATGACTTAAAGGGGGCATTGAGGCAAGGTCTCTGTGTTTGCTGAAGACACTAAATATCAGAGCTTTGGAAACTTCAAATGATTGTTGCAAGCAGACCTAGATAGATTATTAAATGGGCAGCAGAATGGCATATAGATATTCAATATTGATATGTAAGGGGATGCATTTGGATTTCATAATCCCTGTGCCACCTACACCTAAATAACTCTGTGTTAAGTGTCATCTGTATGGAAAAAAATTGGGGGTTCTGGTAGATAACAGACTTAGCTGTAGCAAAAAATGTCATGTAGCAACGGCTAGAGCTAGCAAGATATTGTCTTGTATAAAGAGAGGAATGATTCAAGAGAGAAAGATAATTGGTCCCTCTTTCAAGGCAACCGGTGAGGCCTCATTCGAATATGCAGTGCAGTGTTTGGAATCCCATATACAAAAGGGACGTCTTTGGAAATGGAAAAGTTCAGAGAAGGGCAACTAAATTAATAAGGGGAATGGAGGGGATTGAAATATTCAGATTAGACAAGTCAGGCTGTTTACATTGGAGAAGTGACGTTTGCGTGGGGATATGATAACCTATACAAATATATTAATGGGCACACAATGAACTCTCTGGTGCAATGTTCCCTACTAGGTCATAATCAAGGACACATGGACATCCTTTAAGGTAGGAAGAAAATAAGTTTCATCTTCAGGTTAGGAAAGGTTTTCTTACAGTGAGAACGTGGAAGCTGTGGAACTGTCTTCCAGCAGAGTGTTAATGGCAAGTTCATTAAATAGCTTTAAAAAGGCCTGGAATAAGTTTCTAAAACTAAAAATATTGAGAATACTGGTATTAATACATATAGATCGTGGTTGATCCAGGGATACTTCTCCGATTGCGGTTTGGAGTCAGGAAGGATTCAACCCCCCCCCCCCACCCCCCCTTTAGCTATTTTTTTTTTTTTGGCCTTCCTCTGGAATCATTATAGGTAGGTTCAAAAAAAAAAAAAAAGGAGGGTGAATGGTTTGCCTGATGAGACGTATGTCTTTATTCACCTCAATTACTATGTTTATATGTCAGGATGACTATGTGTGATTTTCTGTACTTTTGAATGAATGATGGTTTTAATCTGATACTGTGGATGATCATTTCTGATGGTTGTACTTTCCCTTAGAACTGGAGTATGATGCCCCGGCGTCAGGGGAAGTCCCTTGATGCCACAGGGACTCCCTTACAGTTGCCGCTCGGCAAAGGCAGCTCACTATACTATCCACGCATTAGATCCCCCAAGCACTCCCAGCACACACAATTTTTATTTTGTAAAGGGGAAGTTTTTTATTTCCTCACCACCTTTGCTTTTTCTGCTCACTCTGCCTCATTACAGAAGCAGCCTGGTGGTATTGTTTTTATTATCTTTGGTCAACAGCATACAAATACTACAATTTTAGAAACACACAACCCATGAGGTTACAGGTTTCAATTCCCAGCTACACTGTGTATCCACGTACAATCATCTTTAACAGAGACAGACAGACTCAGTAAGATTCCATCTGTCATCTGTTAAAGATGTGGCTATACATAGTCCCAAATGGTCCTCCCTATATAAAGCATTGGCATACATACATGGTTGCCCATTGCAATCAAATTAATTTTTAATCAAGATAAACTGATGCATCGACGACCCCAGGAACACTAGTTTTTCACCACTGTACATCACTACTTTAATGTTACTGTGTGCAGCCAGCTTTACTTATAAAGCAATATAAATAGCTGTATTATCATGCTTATTTTATTTCTTTCCATAGTTTCCTGGGAAAAGATAAAATCTACATGTACTGACGGTAGTGATATAATGCTCTGCTTTTTAAGGGTGTACATGAGGTTGTCAGGTTCAAGACTTTTTTTGAACTGAAATTTTAAATTCTATTTCTTACAACCATGCTGGCTAAAAAATAAACTGCAAAGATTACATTCTTTTTGTATAAAATCAAAGGAATTAATAAATCGTCAGGGACTGGGGTGTAGAAATATGTTTACACTGAAATCTGTGTTCTGTGAGAGAGGATTTCCCCTTTACATTCATATTACATACCACGTGCTAAACATAATTGTGCCGTGTGTTTTTCGGGTGTAAGTGCCCGAAATGTTGTTACTTATTTGGAGAGCAGCAGTCCTCTATGATTGATGCCTTTTCAAGAAGTGGCATGGTCAATATCCGGGGACCAGCACCACCATTCAATACAGATACCTGGAGTGCTGCTAAGATGCTCTCAGGGCTAGGCCACACTGCTGTGTTTTTTTTTTTGCGTTTGCGCTTTTTTTAAAATCATTGAAAACGCAGCAAGTGCAAAAAACCACGCGTTTTTCAGTGCGTTGCAATTGCGTTTTGCGTTCTGCATCGCTTGCGTTTTCCTATACTTATGCATAAATCGCAAGCGCAAACGCAAAAAAATCCGCATGAAACGCATGCGATTTGCGTTTGCGTTGCAAGTGTGGCCTTGCCCTCAGGGTTATTCAATTAAAGTTCTTATCGTTAAATGTGCTAATTTTGCCCCACACATCAGATGTTAGCTTTAAATGTTAAAAAAATATCTGATTGGTTGGGGCAAAATTAGCACCATTTTAAACGATAGAACTTTTATTGAATCTCCTGTCTGTAATTAAGGGATTTGTGTCACATATAATTGTTGTGTTTTTGTGGGCTTAGTATGTAGTCTGATAATATTGTTGTGTGTATGGCCTCTCGTTTTTGCCTTTTAAGAAAGCAATATATTGGCACTATGATGCTGTACTAATAATCCATATGTGCGGTCCATTGGTACAAGTCATCAAGCAATCAGTTTTCTCCCTTAAATGTGTGATTTTAATGCTGTAAATCATCTAGAAACAGCTAAATCCATTTAACATGAAGAAAATTTCCCTATCAAGTTCTGCAGATTTATAATTGGGGTCCCTTCAAGGTCCTGACAGGGGTCACTTGAGGTCATTACTGGGGTCACTTGATGTAATTGCTGGGGTCACGTGAGGTTATGACCGGGGTCATCTGAGGTCAAGGTTAAAGTAATTATAAAGTTATAATTGGGGTACTTTTAAGGTCCTGGCTGGGGTCATTT